>APFE030203479.1:10461-28609 GCA_000404065.3 Pinus taeda
GCATTCAGGTGGGTATCAATCCCAACCTGGTCATCAAATGCCGCCTGGTTCCCAGGCTCAGTATGGATACCAGCAACCCCAGGGGAAAAATCAATATACACCTTATCAAAATTATCAACAACTTGCTGGCCAGTATGGTAACCAATGGGGTGCTGGGGGGCAGAATTAGCAACCCGGTTCTGGAAATAACCCCTATGGAAAAAATCCTTCTGGACAAGGCCCATTTGGACCTAGCCCATCGGGATAAGGACAATGGGGGCAACCAGGAACTGGATGGAATTCTGGTTCTACCTTGTATCCGGGACAAATGTCCTTTAACCCGCAGCTACCATTTTTAGCGACGTTGGAACTGCCCAATGTGTCGAAGTTAACAAATGATCCCATTCTACACAATCCACAATGGCCACCAATTCCAACTAAGATACCTAGTGACTGTCCCAAATTTGACGGGAAAGCCGGGGAGGACCCTCAAGCTCATGTGATGACGTATCACTTATGGTGTTCGTCCAATTCATGGCTCGATGATTCGATTCGGCTTCGCTTCTTTCAGAGGACCCTCACTGGTTCGGCAGCTAAATGGTATATTGAATTGACCCGCGCGTCATTTCAAGATTTCAATTCATTGGCCATGTCATTCCTGACTCACTTTCAGTTATCCATTCGTTACGAGACAGGGACTCACCTCCTCACGTCTCTTAAGCAGGATACTACTACACATATCTCCGATCATATTCATGAATGGAGAAGGCGTCGCAGGTTGATCAAGTTCTGGATTCCTGATCAACTCCTCACCGACTGGTTCACAACTTCCTTTGTCCCCAAGATTGCACGGGACATTGCTAGGGAGCCTGTGTAACTGAAGAGCAAGTGATAGCGTGCGCTCAGTACCTAGACTTAGTTTACTCTCAGTCTGGTACTTTGTATGAGTACTTGCCAGACGCCCCCAGGCCCGGTACATCCAAGGCTCCACCCAAGCCATCTGTCAATGGAGTCATTGGCTCTGTAAACTAGGCCTCTAAAAAAGCATCGAACCCTGGGAAGCAAAAGTCAAGTGCATCCAACGAAAACAATTCTCAGGATGTTTTAAATTCTGGAAACACTTCCAAGGTCAACGCCGTCCAGTCCACCATGGCGGGCAAGGCCTCGAAAGGAAACAAAAAGGAAAGGGGGAAAGGGAAAAATAAATCCGAGCAACCCAAATAGGAATCCTCTAAACCTCCAGCCGAGGAAGGAGTTAAACGCAAACCTAAGTATCCTTGCCTCATTTGTGAGGAGGATCACTACACTAAGGACTGCCCTAGGCAATCCGAAGTTAGTCGTTTGTTGAAAGGAGCTCCTGGGGTCCCTGCAGTTCTTAAAGAACCCTTTCCCTCTCAGCAAACTCAGATGGTGGCTGACCCCTCTTCTTCTCCCTTCGGTTCCCAGGTCTTCATGGCTGGAACTATTCCTATTCATATAACAACTCGAGCAAAGGAGTATCCGTCATCCGCCGGGAAGGAGCAAGAGGTTCCCTCAAGTGCTCCTTCATCCAGCTCTGGTCCCCTCCATATCGAGAGACCGAGTTCTGAGACGACAATCCGACCCCCTCCCAAAGGGGTACTCAGAAGGTCTTCTTGTAATCCGAATGCTCGTGCTGCCCAGCACTATAACATCGTAGAGGACTTAGCGTAGGCTCCGTCGGCTATGTCCACCTTAGAGGTCCTTTAGAGTTCCCCCCCCAGAGGAAGTCCCTGCTATCGTCCATCGGTGGCATCGACCCAGCGGACTCGGATTTGATTACCTTCGACCTCGAGAGCCATGTTCCTCGACTGCCTCATCAGATCGCTTTCCTCATTCAAGTCGTCATCAATTCCAAAATGATCCATCGTACAGTCATTGATGAGGGCGCACCAACCTGCATTATGTCTATAGCATGCTGGAACACCATCGAATCTCTGACGCTGAGTCAGTCTCCAACGACCTTGGAAGCATTCGACGGGAGAGAATCTCGACCTTATGGTATTCTTCAACGACTACCCATCACCTTGGAAGGGAAAATGGTGGAAGTAGAAGTTGAGTTGTTGACGCAAATCTCACATATAACCTCCTTCTGGGCCAGAGTTGGATGTATGCCATGTGTGCCGTGGCTTCATCCCTCTTCCGTGTCATTCCTTTCCCCCATCAGGGGAAAATTGTCATGGTTGACCAGCTTTCTTTCTTCGCTTCCTCTTCCGAGGGAAACGTACCATTCGTTGAGCATACCGCCATTCCTCTTGAGATTGTGGGAGCTGGGCTTTTCAAAGACCCTACCCTCATGGGCGTCTTCTCCCTCCCACCTCCGAGCCTTGCTTCACTTGCTTTGGTCTCGGCTCGCTCTGACCCTTTATTACACTCTCTTGCAACCCTCGGTCCTTCCGCCAATGGGGGCACTGATCCTCTAGCTTGTAAACCTCTCTTGGCCGAGGGGCATGGGCAGATCATCGATGTCGTTGATCATTTTATACAACAGGCCGAACGATGCCTACATTATCTAGGCCGGTTATGCATCAGTGCGATAAAGCGAAGCCCTGAAAAGGGTTTGACTTGAAATGAGTATCATGCGAGCTCTTTACATTTTGTACATACATGTGTTTTTTAACAGTGTGTTTTGTGTGTGCGTGTTTATTTAATTTTTATCTTAGTGTGTCGGCGTGATCGCCGCTTATTGTGTCTTTTTGCTTCTTGAAAAGATGTCTAGATCACCTTACGTTGGTTTCGCTGATGGTGCTTCCCGCAGTACTCACAATCTGTCATCTGCAGCATGGGTGATCTACGATCCTCATGGTGAGTTAGTAGATATTCAAGGAGTGTGTCTGGGTTGCACAACAAATAATTCAGCTGAATATAGTGTTGTAATTGAATTATTAGCCGAGGCGATTAACCTCGGAATCCGCTCATTGGTTGTAAACTTAGATTCACAGCTTGTAGTCCACCAGCTCAACGGACGATATTCCATCAGAGATCATCGTATTTTAAGATTGTATTTACATGTTAAGTTATTGGAAAGAGATTTTGATTACATTACTTATCATCACATTCCAAGAATACTTAATGCAGTAACTGATGCATTGGCTAATTATGTATTGGACAGACATTTGCGTAATATGTAAATCAACAAAACATGAGAAGCATAAGATACAATAAAAACCCCATGTATATATATATATATATATATATATATATAATATATAGATATATATATATTATATAATATATATATATATATATATATATATCGTGTGGCGCACTAAGGCACTCAAAAATAAGTGTACATGTCTAAATTAAATCCGACGTCCTCAGTACATCTGAGACGTATGTCTCTCAAAAACATCAGTGAAAAATGAATCCTATGCATCTACTATTGTAGGTTATGCTCTCTGTAGCATGCCACTACTCGTGCCACCCGCCTCAAAAGGTGGTGCATCCTGGGTTCCACCCCCACTGTATGAATCTGAGAAGCTATGGGGACCTCCTCGATCCCCTGGTAATCTGGCACTCCCGCCAGTAAGCCCTCGAGGTTGTGCACCACGGTCTCCATCATGTCACCTACTGGAGTAGCCAGGACCAGGACCCCAGCACCTTGTCCCTCTCTCCGTGCCTCCGGAGCCAGCCCAAGGGGTCTCGTGGGTCCCACATCTGCATATCATAGCATTTATCAGAACATGTACATGAAAAATTTTTAAAAAACATTACAAAAGATAAAAAATTAAAAAGAGGTCAAGTGTTTTACCTCCATCCTCCCAATGCTCTCCCGCAGGCAGTGGCATGTCAGGATTACCGCGGAAATCCATACCAGCATATGGCCAGTCCTCGACGAAAATGACCTGGCGATCCAGCCACTCTCGGAAAAAAACACCCCATGACACTGAACGGCCGCCACCTCCACGTGGCATGACCCGGGCCCATCGAGTGGCCCTCGTCTCCCGTGGACTGCTGGGCGGATCCACAACCATATCCTGCAGCTGTAAGGCCAGCACCCGCTCAAACATGAGCAGAAGTAAGAGCGACCCATAGCCGAACTGTTTCGACTCTCCACGTCGACAGTTGCTCAGTTGCCTCTTCATGCTGGTCGTTACCGCTGTGGCCCAATTGAAAATAGTGGGCTGTAGACATTAGAGAGCTAATAGTAGATGGGCCTTTGAGGCCTCATGATTGACCAAGCTCCCAGCTGCCCGGGTCACCATGAAGAGTATGGTGCGAAGGACCATGTCACCGTCACCCACTGATGGAATGCTCACCTTTCCACTCCATGTTTTATGCGTCTGTGGACACACTCGAGCTATGAACTGGTCAAGAGTCTCACCGCTAGGCCGTTGCCCCTCCAGAATGGGCATCACACCCCGGCGTGACAACCCAGTCAAAAAGTAAATACCTGTGTAATCGAACTCGATATCACGGCCTCGGATCGTAAATTTTCCGTCAACTGGGTTCCAAGCTCTGATCAAGAGCTCCAGAAGGTCAGGCTATGCTCTCAGGCGTGGAGTGAGGAAAAATTTGAGGAAACCGCATGCCCGCATTGCATTTCGGCACCCCGCATTGGCATAAGTGGCTATATCTTCGTTATCATGAGCCCTCTCTTGCCACACAAATGCCATTGCGTCCTGCATGACCACCAAAAAACATTAGAATGCAAGCCATTGAAGTTTCTACGTTCAAAATCTAAAAATTAAACTTCACGGCGCCAGCGCGGCTGTTTTTAAAACAGTCGCGTTGATCATGGCGCCCCTTTGCTTTTTCCTCGGGTCAGCGCGGAAGCACACGTGTTTTCCGCACTGACCCGGGAGGTGGTGTGTGTAATATTAATCGATCAGCGCGGACCCGACGGGCGAATCCGCGCTGACCGAGAGCGCACCAACGCTCAAAAAATTCGGCCAAATGGCCAAATCCCACCGTGGAAATGCTCAAAAAAGGACTTAAAATAAAGCGCAAGGCAAGAGGAACCTACCTGGAACAAGCTTTCGGATGAATGGTGTCCGCACGGGGTGGAATTCGCTCCATCAACTTCACGACTCCACAACACTCTCCAAGGCTCAAAATGGTAAAAAAATGTCTTTTGCGCCCCTATTTATGGTAAAAAATTCTTAATTGACTATGGTTTTTTATAAAAGTGGTTTCTTGACATGCTTTTACCATGGATTTAGTGCTAATGTCACTATGTTATGCCTTTATGCATGTTTTACTATGTTTTTTAACATGTCGAACGGATTTACGCGGGTGGTTTTCTTGTGCAGGTTCTCGAAACTGACGGAGTCACAATGGTTCTATATACACTTGGTCCCAAAAATGTCGTCTTTAAGCTCTTTTCCGACATAAAGCAAGAAAATATAGCTGAACTCCCTTTCAGCTCATCAAAAGGAACGAGAGGCGGTCGCTTTTAAAGCTCTTTTTTTGACTGTTAAATTAACAAAGATCGTCGGGTGTTTGTCGTTTCGCACTCGTTATTGGCTCTAAAACGACGTGCTTCTGACCGCTTTTTTACTTTTTCGGGTCGAAGTCACTATTCACGAAAATTACTCCTCGGTCGTAATGATCGGGCGGTTCTTTTGAGCATCGTTTTATACTTTTTCGGGCTCGACAGACACAACTTTACGAAAAAGGACCCCGCCTGGAGTTTTCTTTTCTGCTGTCTTTTCAGATTCTCTAGACAGGAAAAGACGCCGAGTTCTTCCTTTGTCGGACTCGTTAAAACTTAATGACATCGGATTCCATAGAAATGACGCTCCTCAAGAATATGCTATCCCCGTCAAGCTTGTCATCCAAAAATAACCAGGGTACTCGCCAGAAATGGTGGGGAAATAAAGGAATCATAATCGTCGTCATCGGCAGTATGTCACTCTTGAACATGGCAATGTTTGCATTCGTGTCTGGGTGGGGACATCTCATCTCATCTCACATTTGCCTCCACGGGTTTGGGTTATCCTATTTGACCATTCCTCTGCTCATCGTCTTGACATCACGACCCCTAATCATTTGACCTCAAATACTGCCAAATCCGTCGTTGTGCCGCCGATATGTTCAAGAGAAGTTGGCCTCTGCAAGAATAATCAACCTCCCTCCGATATCTCACATAAAACATATTGTCTCTTTCCGTCTCGTGTCGATGATGTGGGAAACATTATGGCCCACCTTCGACGAAGATCACTTCCTGTCGACTTCAGCTCATTATCTAGGAAGGTGACCTAGAGACTCCCTTCAGGTACCTTGGCGCCTACATGCCTCAATGGCAGGTTCTTCGTCTTCGACGCGAGGTTTTCATCATTGGCCTCCGATCGGATGACTCTACGGGTGTTCGACACCGGCTCATTCATTTGCACGCCATGGATTGTACCTATAGTAGCTTGAGGACCATCGTCGTTATTGGTGGCACCTCTCGCATCTGTTAACAACTTTCATCATTGGCTGGTAATCAGACGATTTTCAAGCATGTTCGACTTCGACTCCTGTATTCACATGCTTGGACTTGTACTTCGTTCGGGTTTGGATGGAGCGCAAGACCCTGGTTCTAGTCTGTTTCGAGCCAGGCTGCGATTTTGTGGATTGTTATTACATGACTCCTTGATGGATGGCTGCGCCCATACCTGAGTCATTTAGGATGGCTGTGACCATACCTTTTATCACCATGGTCTCTTCAGCTGGGTGGCTGCGACCATACCACAGACCTTCTTCATATGTCTTTTGGATGGCTGCACCCATGCCTAGACTACATGTAATCGAGATATCAGTTGTACCTACGTGCAGGTTCTTCCAGGTGGTGTTCCAGTTCAGCAGTGTTGTAAAGAATTTCACCCCTCCCACTCTCTCGGGCTTCATGCTTTAGGGGGCATATGTTACACAGTAATTTGTCACTGTCTCCCTGTCAGTCTCCCTACTGTGTCATGAAATCAAATCCATCATGCTCATGCTCTCTAAATTGGCCAAATGACCCTCTTTGCCAAAGTTTATTTCATCATCGCGACTGTTATTGAAATAACCGCGCTGACTGGCGGTTTCTAGTGCAACTGATGCGCTTCCAGCGCAGAAGCACACGGGTTTTCCGCATTGGTCGAGTTTCATAAACAGCGCTTCCTATGTTTTTATTAATTCGCACTGACATAGCCTCCTTTGTTATTAATATGCGACGTCAGCGCGCCAGTCCAGGTATACACCCATGCTGATCCTGTTTGGGCGAGTTTGTTCTAACAGCCGGCCTTCCAGATGACTTCAGACCTGGTTGTTGGCCTTGTGAATGTCACCCTCCCTTCTATGGCATGTCTGTTCGTCATATGAGCCACCTTTCTTGGAGATAAGCTTATCCTTCCACCATTCATGGAGACTCCTTCTCCTATATAAGCCTCTACCATTGCCATGAGCAGCGAGTTTTTGGATATAGCTTTTGACAGGAGGGAATTCATAGTGTTTTTAGTGCTGCTCCTAATAGGTAGTTGGTGTGATAAGTGTGGATTGCTAGAGAGCTTAAGGAAGGTTGTGAAGTCTTGTTGTCTTGTGTGAGAGAGAGAGTTGTTTGTCTTGGGAGATCTACCTCCAAAGGTGAATGCTTATGAGACTTGCTGGCTAGACCCTCTTAAGGATGACTACTGTTATGGTTCCATTCTCATTTGTCTTTGTAATGGTTAATGTGAATTACATCCTTTCTGACTGATGTATAGTTTCTTTTATTAGATTTCACGCTTGTGTTTGTTTTCTCTTTGCATGTGCAGGTGTCCATCCACGAGGATAGTTGAGGATTGTGACCGACCAGAGCAAAGGAGCGAGAGCAGCATATCTTCATCAAACAATAGCGTTGGAATCCAAGTAGGTGTTCATTTCCCACTTTTTAATTGCAACTAGGAGCTTGCATAGTAGCATTGATTGATTGTTGCTAGACCCGTTCTGGGCTAGTAGGGATCGCCTCTATCCGTAGAGGGGATTTACCTCTCCAACAATCAGCAACACATGCCTTGCAAAGCTTGTTGGCAATGGGGAACAAGCCTCTCTCTCCTTGGTTACTTGGACATGGATCTCCTCATTAAAGATATAGCCTTATGGGAATGAACAAGGCCTCTTGTAGCATGAGCTTAGCAATTCTCAGACTTTGGGACTTAGAATTTGGAGCTTGAAGAGTATAATTACTAACTAGCTTGTCAAAGGAAAAAGGACAAGCTTATATAGAGAGAGGAGAAGGAGATAGGATCATCCACAAGATTCATGGGATTGTCCTTATCATTAGGAAGCTTCCATGAGAGTTGGAGAACTACTTCCCTTCTATGGAGATTCGAAGCCCAACTGAACTAACTCAAACTAGAATCAGTTCATGAATAGGTTAGGAAGAACCTTCGCAAGTTGGTTTGTTAAAAACTTTACCCAACTGGGCTGGCGCGAGTGCGACTCTGAGACAAAACGCCAGCTGGCGTGCCCTCTTTGGAGGATTTCCCCCATTGGCGCGAGTGATACACTATGGAAAAACGCCAATGGAAAAAGGGCTATTTTTATGGGTATTTTGTAGAAGGTGTCTTCAGGGCATACGAAGTACATACTCAAGGGGATACAATGCAAATGTTTTCAGGTTATGTCACTTCTCAAAGGTTCCGGAATAAGTCCTCCAATGTACGGGAGAAGGGGTAACAGCGATGGTGACAAATTACTGTGTAATAGATGCCCCCTAAAGCATGAGGCCCGAGAGAGAGAGGGGTGAAATGCTTTACAAGAACATGGTCGACTGAAAACATGGCCGCCGGAGAAGCTACATGAAGAAGTACAAGTGATATCTCAAGTACATGAAGTATGTGGTATGGGCGCAACCATCCATAGCAGAGTACATAAAAATCTGGATCCAAGGTATGGATGCAGCCATCCAGTGAGGATCGATAAGTAGACTCAGGAATGGTCACAGCCATCCAGTAAATGAGTCATGGAATGATCATAATAATCCACAAAATCGCAACCTGGATCTCAACATACAAAATCCAGGGTCTTGCGCTCCATCTCGACCCAAACAAAGTACAAGTTCAAGCATGCGAATATGGGATTCGAAGTTGAAGATGCAGGAACATCGTCTGATTACCATTCAATGATGAAAACTATTAATAGACGCAAGAGGTACAACCAATAATGACAATGGTCCTCAAGGTACTATAGGTACAATCTACAGCATGCGAATTAGTGAGCCGGTGTCGAACACCCATAGAATCATTCGATCGGAGGCCAATGATGAAAACCTCGCGTCGAACATGAAGAACCTGCCATTGAGGCATGCAGGCTCCAAGGCACCTAAAGGGAGTCTCTAAGTAAACTTCCTGGATAATGTGCTGAAGTCGACAGGAAGTGACCTTAATCGAAGGTGGGCCATAATGTTTCCCACATCATCGACACAAGATAGAGAAGGATAAGATATTTTGTGTGAGGTATCAAAGGGAGGTTGAGTATTCTGCAGAGGTCAACTTCTCTTGAACATATTGGCGGCACGAAAGTGGACTTGGTAGTATTTGACATCAAATGATCAAGGGTCATGGTGACAAGGCAATGAGCAGATGAGAGGTCAAACAAGATAACACAAACCCACGGAGGCAAGTGTAAAAACAAGATGAGAAGTCCCCACCCAGACACGACTCCAGACAAGTGCCATGTTCAAGAGCGACATACTGCCGACATGATGATAATTGTGGTTCCTCTTTCCCCACCATTTCTGGCGAGTACCCCGGTTATTTTTGGATGAAAAGCTTGACGGGGATACCATATGCTTGGGAAGCGTCATTTCGACGGAATCCGGTGTCATTAAGTATTAACGAGTCTGACAAAGGAAGAGCTCGGCGTCTTTTCATGTTTAGAGAGTTTGAAAAGACAACGGAAAAGTAAACTCCAGGGGTGTCCTTTTTCGTAAAGTTGTGTCTCTCGAGCCTGAAAAAGTATAAAACAATGCTTGAAAGAACCGCCCAATCATTATGATCGAGTACCTTTCATGAATAGTGATTTCGACCTGAAAAAGTAAAAAAGCGATCGAAACCACGTCATTTCGTAACCATTAACGAACCTGAAATGATAAGGGTCCGACAATCTTTTCGCCTTTACACGGTCGGAAAAGGGTTTAAATACCACCACCTCTCATTTACGTTTAACGAGTCAAGAGGACCAACTCGGCATTCTTTTCACGTTTAGAGAGTCAGAAAAGAGCAAAAAGATGACTCCAAAGTAACTTTTTCGTGGATTTATCGAGTCTGAAAAAGTATAAAATACAACTCGTTTCGTCGCCTAAGTCGTACAAACACCTATCGCTGCACAAGAAACCAGTGTAAAATCCATTTTCGACACAAATATATATTAACATATTCATAAAATGACCTTTTAAAACCTATTTGAGGGTCAAAAAGTTATAAAATGGGTGAAAATGGTAAAACAAGAAATTACTTTTCACTTTTTAACTTTGGAGAGCGACATTAGGGCTTTTGGTGTGCGATCTTCAAGCGACGATTGCGACAAATCTAGTTGACCATTCGGAGTGCCGTCAGTGTCAGGTAAGAGATCTCTCCCCCCGCTCCATTTCCATCCGTTTCAAATTTGTTTTAGACTGTTTTTCCATCCTCTATGGGAGGGATTTAAAAAATAAGGGTTGCGCCCATTGGCGCGGGTTTCGGGCACGGACCCACGCCAATGGGGAAACTTTCCCTAAAGGCACACGCCCATGGGCGCGACTGTTTTAGAAACAGTCGCGCCAACGGCCGCGCGGGTTTTTTGGTCAATTTTTAACAAATTTCAAATGATTTCACTACATTTTTAGGTTACACAAGAGTCTAATTCAATGTTTTGGTCTTGTGATCGCAGGGAAATACGCGAAAATGGTAATCGTGTGGAAGGAAAGAGAACATGACCAAGTGGACACATTGGCCTTAGCGGATGAGGATTGCATGGAAGCTCTCAGAGCTTGTGGGATCAAGAAATATTTCCTACTGTCCTATTTACGAGCTCAGCGAGAGCTCTTGCAGTATGTGATCAACTTGTGGGACATAGAGGAACAGGTGTTCCAGATATGGGACCAAGTGCTGGAGTTAGACGTATCTGATGTCTATTTCCTTACTGGATTGTCGTGACGAGGGCCAATGCCCCGATTGACTGGTAGCAGGCCATCTGGAGAGAAGATGGAAGAGGTGAAGGCTCAAGTTTGCCCAGAGGCACAATATGGGTCAGGTAGCTCGAAAGTGGATATCCCCACTATCCAGGACCTGACACTCAGAGCTTTGCTATTCACCTTCACACGAGCTGCGGGGGCACAAGCGCCCCACGAAGCTACGAAGAACCACTTGATATTAGCGACAGAGTGCCTTAGCCCAACGGCCTTCAATTGAGCGTCAGCTGTGACGACCAATATGAAGAGGCAGCTGACAAAGGCCAAGCGAGGAAAGCTGCAATGATTCGGGTACGGCTCCATTTTGGTGACGTTCTTCTTGGAACATGTGCCAAGCTTCCAGGGCCAAAGGGCCTTTGTTCCTTACTCGGCACCTGGAGAGCCGAGGATGGCTCGATGGGCGGCACTGATGCCGAGGGGTGGTGGCAGTCGGCAGATGCCTTTTAGACCTGAGTTCTTCAGGGGAATTCGCCACGAACTAATTGTGGTGGAGGACTAGCCATATGCGGGGATAGACTTCACTGAAGACCCTGACCTCCCTCTGCCGGAGGGAGAGGACTAGGACGAGGAGATTGGTATGATCTCGTTTTTGATTTTGAGTTTTTTATGATTTTTTTGGTTAATACACGCTTGTTCTAATGACCTTTATATGCATATGCAAATGTTGGCCCAGAGCGTCCAGCTGGCATGTCTCCCATTGCGAGGAGACACCCAGCAGCAGCAGCAGATCCTCAAGAGGAGGGTGGTGACAGAGGAGATCTCATTCAAAACCTCGAGGCTATCACTCGAGGGATTCCAGAATACGCTCGGCTAGCGGATGTCCCGCTAGCATACCAGAGGCACACTGTGGGGTTGCCAACTCGCATCCATCGACTCCTGAGATGTTTAGTGCGAGCGGTGACGTGCTACCATGAGCACCACCAGGACTAGATATCTAGGCTTTCTTTTATATGCATATTTTTTGAGAGACATGTTGTCTTCGAATGTACTCAGACAAACATGTATTATTTTTTGATGATGCATGCGGTGCAAACATTTTGGACACACACACACACACACACACACATATATATATACATATGTTTTATGGTTTATTGTACTTAATGCTTCTTATGTTATGTTGAATTACATGTTACACAAATGCCTTTCCAACACATAATTAGCTAATGCATCGGTTAACGTATCAAGTCATCTTGGAATATGTTGATAAGTAATGAAATCAAAATCCCTTTCTAACAACTTAACACGTAAATACAACCTTAAGATCCGATGATCTCTGACGGAATAACGCCCGTTGAGTTGTTGGACGACAAGCTGAGAGTCCAAGTTCACAACCAATGTTCGAATGCTCAGGTTAATCGCCTCAGCTAATAATTCAATCACGGCACTATACTCAGCGACATTGTTCATTGTACAACCTAGACAAACCCCTTGAATGTCTACTAACTCACCATGAGGATCGTAGATCACCCATGCTGCAGATGACAAGTTGCGTGTACTGTGGGAGGCACCATCAGCGAAACCAACGTAAGGCAATCCAGACATCTGTCCAAGAAGCAAAAAGACACAATAAGCGGCAATCACGCCGACACACCAAGACAAAAACATGAAAAAATGCACACACAACACACTTGCTGAAAGCACACGTATGTACAAAAAAAGTAAAGTGTATGCACGATACTTGTTCAAGTCAAGCCCATCTCGGGACTTACCCTATTGCACTGTTATGTGACCAGCCTAGATAGTGTAGGCGTTGTCTCGACCTGTTTTGTAAAATTATCAACGACACTGATGATCTACCCATGCCCCCCGGCCGAGTGAGGATTACAAGCTAGAGGATCAATGCCCCCTTTTGCAGAGGGACCGAGGGTAGCAATAGTGTGCAATGGGGGATCAAAACGCGTAGAAACCAAACCGAGTGAAGCGACGTTCGAAGGTGCGAGTGAAAAGACACCCATGAGGGCAGGGTCTTTGAAGAACCCAGCTCCCACACTCTCGAAAGGATTGGAGGTATCCTCCACGAAAGGCACATTGCCTTCAGAAGAAGAAGCGAAGAATGTGAGCTGGTCTACCATGACAATTTTCCCCTGATGAGGGAAACGAGTGACACAAAAGAGGGATGAAGCCACGGCACACATGGCATATGTCTAGCTCTGACCCAAAAGGAGGTTGTAAGTAATATTTTCATCAACGACCTCAACTTCCACTTCAACGGTCTTCCCTTCCAAAGTAATTGGCAATCGTTTAAGGACACTATAGGGGCGAGATTCTCTCCCATCAAAGGCTTCCAACATCGTGGGAGACTGACTCAAAGTCGGAGACCTGATCACCTTACAACAAGCAATAGACATGATGCAAGTTGACACACCTTCATCAAATACCATACGATGAATCGTTTTGGAATTGATGATGACTTGAATGAGGAAGGCAATTTGATGAGGCAGTCTTGGGACATGGCTCTCGAGATCAAAGGTGATTAAATCCGAGTCAGATGGGTCGATGCCACCGATGGCCGATAGCAGGGACTTCCTCTGGGGGGGGCAGCTTTGGAGAACTTCTAAAGTGGACATAGCTGACGGAGCCTGAGCTAAGTCCTCCATGATGCTATAGTGTTAGGCAGCACGAGCATTCGGGTTGTAAGATGATCACCGGAGTACACCTTTAGGAGGGGATCGGATGGGTGTCTCAGTGCTAGGTCTCTCAACGTGGAGCAGACCAGAACTAGATGGAAGAGAACTTGAGGGGACCTCAGGCTCCTTCCCAGCGAATGAAGGATATTCCTTTGCTCAAGTCGTTATATGAACAGGAATGGTTCCAGCCATGAACACTTGGGAACCAAAGGGAGAAGAAGACGAGGATGGATCAACCACCATTTGACTTTGTTGTGAGGGGAAAGGTTCTTTCAGAACCGCAGGAATCCTAGGAGCACCTTTCAATAAACGACTAACTTCAGACCGCCTTGGGCAGTCTTTTGTATAGTGATCCTCGTCACAGATAAGACAAGGATACTTCGGTTTACGTTTGGCTCCTTCCTCGGGTGCACATTTGGAGGAGTCCTGTTTCGGTTGCTTAGATTTATTCTTTGCTTCCCCTTTTTCTTTCCTTTCAAGGATTTATCTGCCGTGGTAGACTGGACAGTGTTGACCTCGGAAGTACTTCCAGAATTAGATCCACCCTGAGAAGTGTTTTCGTTTGAAGCATTCGATTTTTGCTTCCCAGGGTTCGAGGATGATTTCTTCGACGACGGATTTACAGAGCCAATAACACCATCAACAGATGGCTTTGGCAGAGCTTTGGATGTACCGTGTCTTGGGGCTTCAGGCAAATACTCATATAAAGTACCTGGCTGAGAATAAACTAATTCAAGGTACTGAGCACGCGCGATAGCTTGCTCTTCAGTTACACAAGCTCCCATAGCAATGTCTCGTGCGATTTTAGGGAAAAACGAGGTCGTGAACCAATCGGTTAGGAGTTGATCAAGAACCCAGAACTTGATCAACCGACGACGCCATCTCCATTCATGTATATGATCGGAGATGTGCGTGGTCTTGTCCTGTTTGAGAGACGTAAGGAGATGCGTTCTTGTCTCATACCGAATGGGTAACTAAAAATGAGTTAGGAATGCCATTGCCAATGAATTGAAATCTTGAAAGGACACACGAGTCAACTCAATGTACCATTTAGCAGCCGAGCCAGTGAGAGTCCTTTGGAACAGGCAGAGCCGGATTGAATCGTCAAGCCATGAATTTGACGAAGACCAATGGTGGTAAGGCATAACATGGGCTTGAGGATCCTCTCCATCTTTGCCATCAAATTTGGGACAGTCGTCGGGTATCTTCGTTGGAACCGGTGGCCAGAATGGATTATGCAAGATAGGATCATTCGTTAATTTATATACATCTGGCAGTTCCAACGTTGCTAAGGATGGTAGTTGAGGATTGAAGGACATCTACGGCTGTGGATACGAGGTAGTGCTAGAGTTCCAACCAGCTGCTGGTTGCCCCCATTGACTTTGTCTGGACGGACCAGGCCCATAAGGGTTCTGTCCGTAGTGACTCTGTCCATAAGGGTTATATTCATAACCGAATGGTTGACCCTGGATCTACCCCCCAGTGCCCCATTAATTACCAAGCTGACCTGCAGGAGCAACAAATTGTTGTTGGTAATTTTGATAAGGAGCGACCTGCATCTATTGATAATTTTGATACGGGGAAAACTGAGCTTGCCCCGGGGTTGCTGGTATCCATACGGTTTCTGGGCTCCATACTGAGCCTGGGGACCAGGTTGTGCTTGGTAAGAAGGTTGGGATTGAAACCCACCTTGCATCTGGAGACTAGTTTGAGTCTAGGGGCTGAAAACTGGGTTGAGCTTGAGAAGCAACGACGATCTGCATGCCCGGTTGAGCAGGCCCAAAAAGATGTCCTTGAGAAGATTGATTTTGCGCCACCTGGCCAGAAGGTTTCCCTGGTTGAGTTTGGGATGGACCTACTTGCCCAGAAGGTTGAGCTTGCTGGATGTTAGGTTGTCCTTGTACAACCGAGGGTTGTCCTTGTGGACCAGATGACTGAGCGGACTGACCGGTTGGTTGACCTTGGGGTTGACCAATCTTTCCAGATGGTTGACTAGGTTGAGCAGTGGGTTGGCCTTGCTACATGTAAGGCTAACCACCCTGCCTAGAAGGGTACCCTTGCTGGATTCCAGGTTGTCCTTGTTGAGCATAAGGTTGTCCGGATTCCCATAGGGTTGACCGGAAGGGTATCAATGTTGGAATCCAGGCTGTCCTTATTGAGCATAAGGTTGTCCCGAATTTCCAGAGGGTTGCCCAAGATAGGTGAAAGATAGACCACCATAGGCCGAAGGTTGTCCCAGGAAGGGTTTTCCTTGTTGGCCTCCAAGCTGCCCTGGATAGGTTTGGCCATAATAATGCTGCCCATAATTAGGCTGCGTGTAGGATGGCTTACCTTGATACGATGGTCCTTGGTACGACTGTCCTTGATCCAGACGGAGCACTTGGCCACCACCATAACCAGTGGTACCCCACGCAACACTTAACAGGACCGAGACCTCAACCGTAGGCTGAGATGGCAAGGACATATACAAATGATGCCCTATGGGGTCATAATAACGACCTGAACCTTGTGCGCCCAGATTTTGGACAGTATGCAAATACTGAGAATATGCCTCCCCTACTGGAATGGCACCAGAAGAAGGTGGGGCACTAACTACAGGATGAAAAACTTTGGGTGTATGTGTTGATTGGCCACTATGTACTGGACCGCGGGATGGACCAGCAACAGTAGTTACAATCGAAGACGTCGTAACGACACTAGCAACCGGAGTTGAAGATGCGACACAAACGGCCGGAATGGTTGGAACTGACGTGACAACTATATTGTGAACTTGTGAAACAAAAGATCCCGTAGTGGGAATGATGTTATGATCCCATATGGTACCTGAAGAGGAGTTCCTAGAGCCCATGGCACCCTCAAAGCCCTATAGTGTAAGGGCACTGTAACACTGAGAGGGGTGACAGTCAAGGCCGTAGATATGACCAGGGATGTGGCTGGGATAAGAGTCTCGATACTTGACAAAACAGGTGTCTCACTCGCTACAGGAGATGTGTCCTCCATATCAGAGGAAGACATCGGAACCAAAACACTAGTAGGAGTAGAGATAAAATCCTCTTCGTAAGGTTCCCAAACAGGGTACCAAAATAGATCGTGAAGATCGTCTTCTGGAGTGCGATATTTCAACGATTGGACACTTGGAATAACAGGAAAAGTGTCACCACAAACCGGTGTCTCAGGAGCAACAGAAGAAGGAGACCCTTGGTCACTAGGGACAGGAGACGGGATTGATGGATCCGCCAGGATGATCAAATTCAAAAAATCCTAGACAAGCTAACTAGAAAAGACCCTACTCAAACTAACGCAAACAAGATCTAACAAGGTAAGTGTGAACGTGGCCGGATAAATTTTAAGACACCAGGACATCACTTGACCTTTTCATTTTTAAAGAGTTGAGAAAAGGACAAAAAGATGACTCTAGTTGCCTTCGAATATTTAGTGAGCTCGAAGTGACAAATTCTCAAGTGAGCCTTTTCTTTTAAGGAGTTCGAAAAGGATCAAAAAGAGACTACTCTGGAGAACTAGGCAAGGGGTTTACCAGACAATCCGTAAAACTACATATACACCTTAGCAATCATATGAAAACCAAGGACTTTCTGTACGGCAGTCAATCTTCCCGAATGCTGTGTTCGGAGCATTACGGGCTGTAAGGTGGCAGACATGGCTTCCTGTGGATTAAGGATGATAACCTAGTGGAGTCTCCCCATATACTCGATGGTACGTGGGAGCACAAGTCCGTACTAGACCACAATTGAGTCACAAAAGGAGGAATCACCCAACCTTGAGTGGAAACAAAAGTCACTAGGTTTAACGACGCCGGAGCACGTCTCTAGTCTAGACCTCTAAAATGTGAGCGTTATGTTCCAATGAGTTGTTAGATTCATTCGGTTTATTTTAAAGTTAATCTTGTGTTAGGTTTCGGTTTTCAGGTCCTACCGTGTGTAATCTCTCAAAATTCCCTAAATTCAATCTATATGCCAAAACATGTCATTTCATTCGATAAATTCTAGTTACGAGAGAGTTTTAGAGATTTCACGCAAACGAAACGATCATAAAACAACAAAGAACTTCCCTAATGCAGCTAATGCAAATTAACAAACTTTTCTTTAAGATCACTAATCACTAATCGAAATGAAAAGTTCTAATTTTCATTAACTAGTTCAAAGCAAAAGAGATTTTCTTTTTGATGATGGAAAAATGCACTAAACAACATTGAGAAATAATACAAACAAATTCTATTCAATACAGGCACATTTAGATCCTCAAATCACAAATCAAACATCCAAAGAACAAGAAAGATCCCAAAGACAACAATGAGCCGTGTGATCTAGGCTCAAAGTGAGATGAAGCAGAATTCAAGTGAAGACAAAGCAAGTCACCCAAATAACGCAACAAAACGATTCACAAC
>APFE030203481.1:0-41157 GCA_000404065.3 Pinus taeda
TAAGAAGAGGCTTGAGAGTTTGTTGGAGAACACACTAGAGTGATCAATCATTCACTTTGCTAGAGCGGGGTTGCTAAGCAAAGTTGAATCAGTAATCAGCAGCGAGGGGTAGTGAGTACGAGGCAAAGACGATACTAAGAGACCAGCACAGAAGCAAAGAGAGCGAGAGCAACAGCCAGTCCAAGCTATGCAGAGCCCAGCAAAGACAGCGTAGAGGTCAGAGGGACTGCGTCATTCATGCAAAGACTGCTAGAGTGACGCAGAGGGTCACAGAGACTGTGTAGTGCCTCAGAGCGATGACGCAGAGGGTCTTGGGGTTGACACAGGTCAGCAGAAGGCTGACGCAGAGGCCAGAAGGGCCAACGTTGAGCTTCAGTTGTGTTGGAGAGGGTTTTGTGGGACAGGTTTTCTGAATACTTGTTTCTGGATATAGAGGTATTGTTGTTGTGTATTTTTCTCTATCGAGTGAGCTGGATTAGGCACCCAGTGGCACTCAGATAGACTATATATAACCCTCTGAATAGTTGCACCGGTTTTCCCGCATTGGGTTTTTCCGGGGACATTTGTCCAAAAATAACGGTGTAACTTGTGTGCTTGTTTTCTTTCAATTGATGATCTGTAGATGTTGTGATTGTATTGTGTTTATTTCGGTATTTAAATGCATTAAATAACTTGTTCGAATCTAAACAAGTGGAAGAAATAAACCAACAGAATACAGATTAATTTTTTAACGAATAGACTTAAAAAATTCGACACCTTCAGCTCTCCTGTGATCTGCAACCATGCTCTAATACCATGTTGAAATTTTTAAGTATTACTCATTAGAAATTTAATCTGTATTCTTCTGGTTTATTTCTCGTGCTTGTTAATTACAAATAAGTTATTTTAAACATATAAACATGGAAATAAACACTAGTCTCAACCATCTACAGATCAACAACTAAAAGAAAACAAACACACAAGTGACACCGTTATTTTTAGACAACTCGTCCCCATAAAAACCCAATGCAGGAAAACCAGTGCAGCAATTTTGAGGGTTATATTATTATGTTGTATATCCTTGAGTACAACTAGGTGCCAAACTAGCTCACCCGACAAAGAAAAACAATCGTCAGTAATACCTCCCTATTCAGAAACAGGTATTCAGAAAACATGTCCCATGAAACCCTCTCCAACAACTCTGAAGCACTGCATCAGCCTTCTGTTGCTCTGCGTTAGCCTCAAAACCCTCTGTGCGGCCCTCTGAGGCATTTCGCAGCCTCTGGGACCCTCTGCGTCTCTCCTGCTACCCTCTGTGTGGATGACGCGGGCCCTCTGGCCTCTACGTTGTCTCTGTTGGGCCCTGCATGGCCTTCTCTGGCTTCTGTGTCTACCTCTCTGCCTTTGCGCTGGTCTCTCGGCACTATCTCTGCCTCTCTGTCCAGTACTCACTGCCCCTCGCTGTTGATCACTGATTCGACTTTACTTAGTAAACTATGCTCTAGGAAATCGAATGACCGATCACTCTGGTGTATCCTCCAACTGACCCTCAAGCCTCCTCTTATACTTTTCCTGTTGGTCCTTCAACAGCCGAGATTACATCTCTAATCAACAGCTAAGATTATATTTGGCTTGATCCATGACTTTTGGAACCTTCTAACCCAGTTTTATATTAATACCCATTAAAATTTTATTTTTCCTAAGTTTAGACTTAGGAACTCCATTAAAATAATAATTATTTTAATATCTCCCAAACCGGTTAGAATCTGCCCAAACCATGGGACTTGGAGATCTCATGTGCTTTAGCCTCTCCACCAATTTTCATGGCTAGAACACATTCGATGCTACCCCAAATCAACAAGAAGCCCCATCGAAAGTTAGGAGGAATAATCTCCCCATGGTGCGTTGTAGATCAGTGCCATGAGTGTAGCTTCCTCCACCTTGTCCTTTCCCCTTGTTATTACCTCTCAGCTGACAACAGTCACTAAAGGTAATGGCCTCTCTAAATTCAGGCCCATATGATTGATACTCTATAAAGTAGTCCCCCATGGGCATCTCCTCTTGTCCTTGGGGCCCTCCAACGCCGGATGCTATAAATGTAGGAATGGTGGACCTAGGTGGTGTGTTGGGAATGAGGGGTGCATTGGGGCCATGACCCCCATGGTGATGAGAAGTATTGGATCCCTCGTCTATCTAGAATTCCCCTTGAATCCCTTTTCCCATGTTGTTGTCGCAGTTTTGTTGTCTCAGCTCCCAATACCCCTAGACAAATCTTGTACAGCCTTGAGAAGAGATTGGGCAAACTCCTCCTCTTTGCTCCCCCTGTCTCCCACATTATCCCCCATGTTTAGCCTTTCGACCTCTAGTTCAGTGACCTCTGTATCTGGGGTGATTTGTAGCTACCTCTCTCTGCTTTTATAGTTCTGTCTCCTATAGGTTACCTTTTGTTGGTCCTCCGGTGTCATAGACTGATGTTGTTCCCCACAGGCTGAGCCAAGACTATGAGCTTTGATACCACTATAATATACCTAAGGAAATTTTACAGTAAATAATCAAAGCATGCATAGACATACACACAAAAAATTACTCAAACATCAGAACACCAATTTAGATCCAAAACTGCGTTGTTGAGCCATTTTATCGATTAATCATGAAGTACAATAAGTGCTTGGAAAGTATGCACCTGGGCTTGCCCAAGGCAAGCTAGCTAAGCCCAAGTGATGAATATGAGATCTCCTCCAAGCCTAGCTGGTTCTCCTTGGCTCTGCGTTGAAATACCCAGAAAATGAGTTGTTGGTTGTATAGAATGTCTGCTAGAGCCTCCTCTGGTGCTCATAAAATTCTAGGAAATTAACTCCAGGCTCTCCATCAAATACAAACGGATGATCAAACCCCACAAACTCGCACTCCCTACTGCTTGCTCGAACTGTAATGGATGAGACTCCCTCCTTGGGTCTTAGACTTAGGAACCCCTTGCCAACACCTTCAAACAATTATTCAACTCAGTCAAGGATCCCATAAACCCTAACCTTCAAAAAGGTGTTTATGTTATTCTTTGCTCATGCGGAAAAGAATACATAGGTGAAACAGGTATGTCTCTTAACATCAGAATTAAAGAACACACTGTCGACTTAAGAAGAGACAGGACCTCAAAATCAGCCTTAGCAGAACATGTTCACTCTTCCTCTCATTACATCTGCATGGAAGAAGTCAAACTAGTTAGAAAAGAAGACCACTATCTTAAAAGGAAAATCAAAGAAGCCATTGGGATAGAAAAAGGAAGAACAACTTGAACCGAGATGATGGATTAAAACTAAGCAACACCTGGAAACCCTTACTTGAGATCCTAAAGAATCAATAATTAACTCATATCCTATTTAATAATTTAATCCCTCCTCTCTCATTAAAAGATTAATTAAATATAAATCAATTCATCAAGGAAACAATATCTAACATTCTCCTTAAACAATAAAACATAAACATAAATAACATATAAATTGAATAATTGGTTATTTCATAACTAATCATTTGATAACATTAAAATAAATTAAAATCATAACTTATTAATTACAATAGCATGTTAACACTTGTATTTAAATTAAGCATATAGTTATATATGAAATTATAGAGAATCAAATAAACAAGTTAGTTAATCAATTAAACAAATTAATTAATTAGTTAATTGGTTTAATTAATTAATTACACAGACTAATTAGTTGATTTAACAAATTAATTAATTTAACAATTAATTAATTAAACAAATTAATTGATTAATTAATCATCTTAATTAATTAATTAAACATCTTAATTAATTAGTAAACAAATTTAATTAAATTAATATTAAACAAATTAATTAATTAGTTAAACAAATAATTAGTTAATTGTTTATTTAATTAAATTAATTATTAAACAAATTAATTAATTATGTAAACAAATTAATTAGTTAATTGGTTTAATTAATTAATTACTCAAACTAATTAATTAATTAATTAGGGAATTAATTAACTAATTTTACAATTAATTTAATTAATTAAAACAAATTAATTGATTAATTAAACAACTTAATTAATTAAATTACAAAAAAAAAAATAACAAAATGGAGATTGGCCGACCTAATTTCTTAGATTAATTTCTTTCATAACCTATATATATAACCTTAAATATAGCTCATGGATACATCATTAATATCTTTAATATATCTATTGTCGCAGCCCCTGATGATGGACTCACTTGGTAGTTCGAAACGTTGGGTTCACAAAACTCTATAACAAGTCATTCCTCCTCTATTTAAAACTATCCTCACCTGTACGGATTCATTATTTAACATCCATTAGAAATATTAATTATTTTAATATCTCCTAAACCGGGAAGAATCTACCCAAACCATTTCTGAGTCTTGGAGATCTCATGTGCTTTAGCCTCTCCACCAATTTTCAAGGCTAGAGCACATTCGATGCTACCCCAAATCAACATGTAGAGGCTGACGTAGAAGACGCATTGGGCTTCAGAGACAGCGTTGGGAGATTCTGCGGGGCAGACTAGGAGCCGATCAGCAGATCCTGAGCCAGGAGAGGGTGACGCAGTTCCAAAGGAGTGCTTGGAGCAACATTCGTTGTCCAACACAAGGAACAGTCAGAGTCACTGTGGGGTTGATCATCTGGTTGCTGATTTGCTGGAATATTTGTCTCCAGATAGAGGTACTATTGCCGAGGACATTCTCTGTTGGGTAAGCCATTCTGACACCCTAGTTGTATTGAAGGAATCTGCTTAATAATACAAACCCTTTATATGCTACACCGGTTTTCCCGAATTGGGTTTTTTCGAGGACGATTGTCCAAAAATAACGATGTCCCTTGTGTTATTGTTTTTGTTTACTTCAGTGCATGATCTGTATATCTGTGAAGGTTTCTTTGGTGTTTACTTCAATGTTTATGCAATTAAATAACTTGTTAATGTAAAGAACAAGTAGGAGATAGTAAACCAGAAATTGCAGTAGGTATTTCTGATGTGTTAGATTAAAAATATTTCACATGGTATCAGAGGGATTGTAGATCAGGGGTGACTGAAGACACCAATCGAAAAAATCTGAGAAATTGCAGCAAAGAAGCAGTTGTCCTAAGAGACAGCATTGTTCCAGAGCTGAAGAGGCGAGAGGAGTGACACAGTGTCGAGCGTGTGGTGCAGAGGCTCACGCAGTGCCCGCGTCAACATTCTGAGCCAAGAGAGGAAGACGCAGTAGATGGGAGGATCCCACGTAGTAGCTGCGTCAACTGTCCAGGCTAGAGCAGAGGCAAAGCGAGGCAGATCAGACTGACACAGTGCCAAGTCATTTTTTTGAGCAAGGAAGGATTGATGCAGTGGCCAAGAGGAGCTGATCCAACTCTTACTGTGATTACATAGAGCCACAAGGGCTCAGATTCTTCAATTGTCCGGGCTAAGGGAGCTGAGCAGTTTTCGATTTGAGGAGCTGGTGGGACATTGTTTCTATCATGGCAAAACAATGTCTAAGGAGACTGAACCAAGGTAGAGGGAAGCACTACCTCGACAGATTTCTAGCTAAGAAATCTAGATCTGGGTTGCAGCGGCAAAGGAAGATTGGAGAGGAGTGATTCGACAGTTGGCCGGAGGATTTCCGAGAAGGAAATCAAGACTTAGAGGGAGTGTAGAGAAGAGCAGCAGAGATGGCAGTGAATTGATTGAGGGATCAGGACAAATTGGACGAGGCTTCCAACTTTGTCATCCGAAAGGCGAGGATGCTCGCAATCCTGGATAAACATCGCATCAAGGACTATGCCTTAAGAACAATAGTTGTCCCAGTTGATCCTAATGCAAATGAGAAGTATGAGGAGGCCCATGCGAAGGCGAAATGCATGATTCTAGACGGGGCCAAGGATCATGTCATACCCATATTGTTGAGAAGAACACAGCAAGGGAGATGTGGCAGACGCTGACCACCTTATACCAGGGCTCTTCCGTGCAGCGGAAGATGTTATTAGAGAATTAGCTAAGGTCATATAATATGCAGAAAGGAGAGGAGATAGATATGTTCCTTCTCAGGTTGCAAGGAATTCGCAACCAACTTACTTCCGTGGGGTCTACACCGAATCCATAGTTTATGGTTAGGAGTCAGGACTGCTCTGAATGCAGTCTCCGAGGACTGGGAGACGTTTATCCAAAGCATTTTGGGCAAAGAGACTCTCCCTAGTTGGGCGGAGATGTGGGCAGCTTTTCGCCAGGAAGAAATCAGGAGGTTTACCAAGGTGAGGAGTAGTGGTAAGAGAGTTCGAATCAAGAAAGAGGAGGAGGATGCAGCTCTAGCATTTGCGAGACAACAGGGGGTTTAGAAGAGGAAGAAGAAAGATATCTCCAAGGTCAAGTGCTTCAACTATGGGGCGCTGAGACATTATGCCTCTCAGTGCCCCAGGAAGAAAGGCAAGGGAGAAGCTTCTAACTCAAAGGCTGCTCTAGCAAAGGAGGAGAAGGATGTCGAGACTGATGACGATTGTGCTGTGAGTGCTCATGCGCCTCTAGAGAAGAGGTGGGGAGACCTGGAGTTGTAGTCAAGAGGACTACGTACGTGGGCAGGATCCTTGAGGTGCCCAAACTCTTGGATCACATCTGGCTACGGGAGCTCTAATGACAGTAGCATGATAACAGGTGTCGGGTGGAGCAAGGTGTGATGGAGTAACAAGGCAGTGCTAGAGTGCAAAAGTCTGTAGCAGCGCAATGGAAGTTGCAGCAGTGCGAGAGGCATAAAAGAGGTTGCAGCAGCGCAGTCATAGTAGAGGGAGCACATGATAGCAGGAGAGGTAGCTTCAGCATCACAAGGCTTCTAGACTGACCAGGATGTCAGTGTTTGGGTCAAGTCAGTAACTTACTTCTTGGTAATTGAGTTGTAGTGCGGCAGTTAGCAATGGCAGTGCTATGGGCAGCATGATGCAGGATGTTGAGAGGGTTGCAATACAAATGTAGCAGTGGCAATGGCAGTGTCATGGGTAGCAGTACAGGAAGCAGCAGTGTAGTGGATGTGGGGCAGCAGACCAAGTATCAACACAGAGGACCGATGCGAAGGATCAATGTGATGCTTCTATGGTAAAGCATTACTAGAGCACATTCCTCACTAAGAGAGAGTGTTGATTTTGGGTAGCATCAGATGTGCTCTAGCCATGAATTTGGTGGAGAGGGTAAGGCACATGAGATCTCCAAGACCCAGAAATTGTTTGGAGAAATTCCACCTGAATGAAGAGATATTAAAATAATTAATATTTTTAATGAGTTCCTAAGTCTAAACTTAGGAAAATTAAAATATTAATGTGTATTAATATAATATGGGTGAGAAAGTTCTAAATCACGAGAATCGAGCCAATTCTAATCTTAGCCATTGATTACGAACTTAATCTCGGCCATTGAATCGTTAACAGGAAAAGTATAAAAGGAGGCTTGAGGGTCAGTTGGAGATACACCAAGAGGGATCAAGAATTCGATTTTTTGAGGTGAGGTCTGCTGAGGAAATCGAGTTAGTGATCAGTTGCAGTGAGGGGCAGTTCAGCAAGGGATTTTCATCCAAGACTAAAGAATACATAGCAGAGAGGCAGTGAAGTGTCGGGAGAGAGATCGTAGTCCCAATAAGGGCGGATGTAGAGGCTAAAGAAGGCAGCGCAGAGGACCGTAGAGACTGACGCAAAAGTCGTAGAGGCTGACACAGAGGGCTTCAAAGGCAACGCTAGGAGATTTTGTGGGGCAGACTGAGAGTTGATCAACAGATCCTGCGCTGGGAGAGGGTGACGCAGTTCAAGAGCAGTGCTTGGAGCAGCTTTTGCTATCCAGCACAAGGAACAGTCAAAGTCACTATCGGGTTGATCATCCAGTCACTGATTTGCCGGAATATTTGTCTCTGGATAGAGGTACTACTGCCGAGGACATTCTCTGTTGGGTGATCCATTCTGGCACCCTAGTTGTATTGAAGGAATCTGCTTAATAATACAAACCCTCTATATGTTGCACCGATTTTCCCGAATTAGGTTTTTTTCGGGGACAATTGTCCAAAAATAACAATGTCCCTTCTATTATTGTTTTTGTTTACTTCAATGCATGATCTGTATATCTATGAAGGTTGCATTTGTGTTTACTTCAATGTTTATGCAATTAAATAACTTGTTAATGTAAAAAAAAAAGTAGGAGATAGCAAAGCAGAAATTGCAGTAGGTGTTTCTGATGAGTTAGATTCAAGAATTTTCACAATTTCTTACTACCTTATCCTATAATTCATTATATATATATATATATATATATATATATAAACGAACTTCATTCGAACCTCATCAAAAAAATTCGAACTCAACCGAACCTAATCATTGTCAAACCCGAACTCGAACCCAAACCATGTGACATTGATGGTAATCATCATTGAGCATGCACGTATGAACCCATCTAGTGCATATTGCAAGTTTGTTTCAGTGATTCTATTTTGCAACAATGATGACCTACACATGAATTTTGACCCATCTATGCACACATCTATCCTCCCCTTTCTCTTCCAGGTTCAACATATATGGGTTGTACTCATACGATTCTCCATGAGGAAAAGAATCCTCCTGCTTGACATAATAGTCTCACATTGAGATTTGTTTGTTTAGAAATGAAAAGCAATCTTGCATTTATATAATATTCCCAATTTTGTGAGCATGGGAGTCACTAAGGAATTTTGTCCAATTTTAGTAATATTAATTAAAAATGGGCAAATATTATTAGAAAAAGGTGACTAGTATTACTTTATTGGAGAATAGCGACAAAAATAACTTGGTGGAAAATGGCCCCCGCTAATAAAATAATATTAAAAAAGGAATCTAGAGGCATGAGGAGAAATTATAAAAGGAGGATGGACTCATTTTGTGGATTATCTTTTGACTATTACATTTCACCTTTCATCTTCTCTTGGGGATGTTTAGCACAAGAAGGAAAGCGTTGTTTAGCATTGGGAATTCCAAGCAGAATTTCACCTCTACCTTCAGTGAACTTCGAGTGTCACCCTAGGGGAGTAAGAAGGAGTCCATCTCAGAGCTTCTCTAGGAGCTACATTGCATACTATTTCTAGCTGGAGCATGCTTCTCTTAGGGTGCAGAAGGAAATTCGAAGGCACTGAGAGGAGCTAGCAGACAATGGAGTTTTGGCCAGAGAATTTGCATAGAATTATCCATAGGGAGGACGAGTTTTTCCCTGGGGATTTGCAGGGCCGAGAGTGCTGCATTTTGGAGGACTAAACTTATCTATTCTAGGGCCTGCACAGGGATTTATTGGCAACTTCTGTGCACTTACAGAGATTCAAAGTTTGGGGAGCATTCGAACTGGGATCTGCTTGGTGATTGAGGGGAGAAATTTGCAAGAGTTAGGGAGGATTTCTTGGAGGGAGATTTGGCCCAAATACAACAGTATCTAAACTGTAGGGCATTTTCTGGCCAAATTGAGCAATTTACACTTGTGGGGGGTCACCGAGGGTTGGTGGATTTAGCCCAAACCCTTTCTGGGTTTTTGTGGCTTTGGTGAGAGGAGTCTAATGTTAATTTTATAGAATTTTATAGGCAATATTTCTGGTAGAAATCAATGTTCTAGTCAACAGCCAGCAGTGGAAATTATTGGAGAAGGGCACAATTCAATGCCGAACCATTTCCACCACTTGGGTCCGTGAGATTTTTCTAGGTTATTCTGGGTTCCTTGTGAGTAAGCTCCAGTTAATTTCTTGCAATTTTTCGAGTAGTTTAGAGGGTCGAAACATCAATTCCATTCCAGCCAGCAGTAGCAAAATTTACTAGGCCGAGGCAGAGACTTGGGGAGAGCAGTTTCTAGTACTTGGGCAACTCCATTTTCACCTGGGACTTGATTAGCTTGCTTAGCAAGCCCAGGTTCCTCTTCTTCCTTTGTGTGTACCTTGCTTTCTCAGTTAATAAAATGGCTCAACTCTTGGTACAATTTATGGTGCAATTTGTCATTATGTTGGTGTGTTAGTTTTATGGTTACATGTTTATGTTTTATTTGTTGTTATCACTTAATATTTTCCCACTAGGAATATTACAGTGGTATCGGAGCGTAATCTTGGCTCAACCTGTGCGAAACCCTTCATTCTATGACAAGACCGAAATTAAAATAATAAGAAAATAAAAAAAATTAATTAATTAATTAAAAAAAATCATGGGATCCAAAGAAGGTTAAAATCAAACAACGTGGCAGTGACCTCAAATGAGGTGATTAGGATGCAACAAATGATGATTGATGTGGGGAAGCAGCTAATTCATACCAGAATTGGGAATTAAGACCATTCTCAATTATACAACAAATCCACTATGCCCAAAATTATGGATAACACATCAAGATGGCAAGATGTGATTGCAACTAATGTGGAGTTATTGGTAGCAAATTGGAGGGCATACCAATCAATTCAGGCGTCCCTCTCTTTTTGGGAGTTTTGTTAACTAAGAGATGTTCACAAATCAGTGGGAATTCAGTGGAATTATGCAGGGATGAGGAGGAGGATCAAGGCAGAAAATGAAAAAGCAGTTGAAGGGGCCATGGTTGGCAATGAGGTAGTTGAGCATACACACGTTAATGAGATGCAGATAGTTGATGAGGTACCCAGTGTTGTGACCGAGTTTTTAGGCGATAGCAGTGCACCACAAGTTGATGAGGCGTCGGGAGACATCTCCACCGTTGATGAGGAGCTGATAGGTACAGAGGCATCTAGGTCTATGACAGAGCTTCAGGACGACAGCCACCTACAACTGACTGGTGAGAATGTCTTGCATGTCAGGTTGTCTATGGAGGAACAGTTGGAGGCTCATGTTGATCCCATGATGGAGGAGGATGAGCAATCATCTTTTGGGCCAACCACTGATTTAGAGCAGACAGATGCAGAAACTGTCAGCAGTGTTGGAGGACTTCTAAACAGTGGCTCTCTTTGGACTCATATAGATGGGGCTTACAACATTGCTAGGCTACCCTTGTACAGCAGAGAGAGAGATGCAGAGTCACCTCGACAAATTTTATGTGTTGACCAGGATGGTGAGATAAGTTGACATGCGCTGTATAGGGTACAACACTTGCAAGATGGAGGGCTTGTTCTATGTGTGGGAGTTCATGCATTCGGTCCCTCTCTTGGGGTTGGATGGCGAGAGATTCTAAGTTGGTACCTAGTGGAGTGGGTTGGATTCATGGAGATGGTCGTAGTCCTTAGTGAAGCTTAATGGGAGCTCTCAGACACCGAGGGTACTGGAGGCCCAGGTTGGCATTGGGATCCAGGTGGGGCTTCCTATCCAATATCATACATGTGGGATGGATATGGCATTAATGAGGTAGTCGACCCGGTTATTGAGCGCATGCATTCTTTAGGGGAGTTCCAGTCAACACTAGTGGCTAGGCAGTTTGGTAGCAAACTCCATGGGTTGTTTTGGCATGTTGGTTTCCCATGGAGTCGTAGGATGATTAGCATTCTCTCACAGGAGTTGGTTGGAGGAGGTGGCATGGGTAAGCCACTAGGCCGCACATTATATGGATACGGTGTTCTCCCATGGAGGTATTGGGCTCAAGGGTCACTGAGGATCGGCATAGCAGAGATATCCCCTCTAGAAAGTGGGGAGTTGAAGTCGCTCAGGTCTATCAGGATGGATGAGGGGACATTACACGTGTCATGGGGGGTTCACTAGCAGACTGGCAGATACTTTGACACATGCGGGATACCATATGTTACAGGGTGGTACGCCAATAGGCAATGGTACACACGACTGCACAAAGTTATGTCGTAGGGTTCAATGTTATATAGAGGGATGTGGCCTCGTGCATACAAAGCCAATTTTAGACCATAACATCTAGTGGTGTGCAGGCCTATGCAACGAGGAGCAGTGGCCTACAGGGGAGCATGGAGATGCATGATGGTGTGCCATAGCATGTTCGTTTACACTGTAGAGAAGGAGGAGTGACTCGCGTCGCATTGACTACTCGCGGGGAGTATCAAGTAAAGTGACACTGGAAGGACATGAGATGATGCAAGATGGGGCAGCAGTAGCAGGGTGTATCCAACAATGTACAGCGGTAGGCCGCAATGTACAGTGGCATGCCGAGGAGTACAGGGATGCTCAGTGATATGCAATGTTGACTTTGGGTAGCATCGGATGTGCTCTAGCTCTGAAATTTTGTGGAAGGGCTAGAACACATGAGATCTCCAAGACCCAAAAATCATTTGGAGAAATTCCACCCAGATTGAGAGTTATTAAAATAATTACTATTTTTAATGGGGTTCCTAAGTCTAAACTTAGGAAAATAAAAATATTAATGCGTATTAATAAAAATACGGGTAAGAAGCTTCTAAGAGGCGAGGATCAAGTATGTTTTAATCTTAGCTGTTGATTAAGGACTTAATCTCGGTCGTTGATTCATCAACAAGAAAAGTATAAGAGGAGGCTTGAGGGTCAGTTGGAGATACATCATATTGATCAGTCAGTTCGATTTTTCTAGGGCGAGGTTTGCTGAGAAAGTCGAACAGGTGATCTGAGTTGCAGCAAAGGGGCAGGGATAGTTGGGGTTGAAGGATCTTCTTCGGGACCCCGAATACTTAGCAGAGAGAGGCAGAGATACGCCAGAGGAGGCAGCGTAGAATAAGGGAGACTGACACTGGGCCAAGAGGGCCCATGCATTGCTTGATGCAGTGCCAGCACAGGGGAAAATTTGTCCTCCTGCAGAAGTCTGAATTCAGCCGGGGAGCAACAAGATCAGCCGGGAAGGCTGACGTCAGAGCTCCAGGAGGCAGCATAGAGCTGACGCAATGTCTCAGAGTGCTCCACGCAGGCCCACAAAGCTACTGCGAAGGGGCAGCACAGTTGTAGCCAGGGATAGTCAGTCTACTTGCCGAATTGGAGGGGATTTTCCAGGTGAAGTGAGGTAATCTCACTTAGGTTTCTGCCATTGTATTTTATCTCTGTAACCGGATAGCCAAGAGGGCATCCAAAGTTGTATTCATAACTACTACTTAATAACACAAACCCTCTATCCACTGCACCGGCTTTCCCACATTAGGTTTTTCCGGGGACGTGTTGTCCAAAAATAACGGTGTCCCTTGTGTGTTTGTCTCATATTTGTTTCAATTTATGATTTGTATGTCAGTGTAGTCTGCAATAGTGTTTTTCATCACTATTTATAAATTAAATAACTTGTTGATGTAATAACAAGTAGGAGATGATAAACCAATGATTATAGTAGGATTTCTGATGTGTAGATTCAAAAATTCTCACATGCAGGGGCGTATAGTGTTGCACAGTGGGGCCTTGGATGGTTGCCTCCAAGGAGATTTATGGACGGAGACATAGGGCATACCTTGTGAAAATTCCTGAATCTAACACATCAAAAACCCCTACTGTAATTACTGGTTTACAATCTCCTACTTGTTTACATTAACAAATTATTTAATTGCATAAACATCAAAGTAAACACTATTGCAGCCTTCACAAATATACAAATAATGCACTAAAATAAACTGATGCAATAACGCAAGGGACACTGTTATTTTTGGACAACTGTCCCCGGAATAACCCAATTCGGGAAAACCAGTGTAGCATATAGAGGATTTGTATTATTAAACAGATTTCGTGAATACAACTAGGGTGCCAGAAATGGCTCACCCAACAAATAATATCCTTGGCAATAGTAACTCTATCCGGAGAGATATTCTGGCAAATCAGCAAACAGATGATCAAACCCCATAGCGACTCGATTGTTCCTTATGCTAGATAGCGAAAGCTGCTCCAAGCACTGCTCTGGAACTGTGTCACTCCTCCAGTAGCTGCGTCACCCTCTCCGGGCTCAGAATTTGTCGATCTACTCCCAATCTGCCCCACAGAATCTCCCCAGTGCTGCCTCTGAGGCCCAACATCAGCTTTTGCGACTTTTGCGTCTCAATGCGTTAGCCCTCTACGTCCTCTGCTATGTATTCTTTAGCCTCGGATGAAAATCCCTTGCTGAACTGCCCCTCCCTGCAACTCTGATCACTAACTCGATTTCCTCAGCAAACCTCGCCCCAAAAAATAGAAATTCTTTGATCACTTGGTGTGTCTCGAACTGACCCTCAAGCCTCCTCTTATAGTTTTCCTGTTGATGAATCAGTGGTCAAGATTAAGTCCCTAATCAACAGCTAAAAGATTAGAACTAGCTTGATCCTCGTCACTTAGAACTTTCTCACCCATATTCTTATTAATACACATTAATATTTTTATTTTCCTAAGTTTAGACTTAGGAACTCATTAAAATTATTAATTATTTTAATAATTCTTCATCCGGGTGAAATTTATCCAAACGATTTCTGGGTCTTGGAGATCTCATGTGCCCTAGCCTCTCCACCAGATTTCATGGCTAGAGCACATCCGATGCTACCCAAAATCAACACTCCCTCTTAGCGAGGAATGTGCTCTAGCAATGCTTCACCATAGAAGCATCACACTGATCCTCCACATCAGTCCTCTGTGTTGATGCTTGACCTGTTGCCCCACATCAACTGCACTATTGCTTCCTGTACATCTACCCATGACACTACCACTGCCACTGCTACATTTGTACTACAACTCCCTCTCAAAATGTTGCCCATAGCACTGCCACTGCTAATTGTTGCACTGCAACTCAGTTACCGAGAAGTAAGTAACTAACTTCACCCAAACACTGACATCTTGGTTAGTCTAGATGCCTCGTGATGTTGAAGCTACCTCTATTGCCACTACGTTGTTGCAACCACTTTTGTGCCTCTCACACAGCTGCAACCTCCACTGCGCTGCTACAAAATTATGCACTCTAGTACTACCTTGCCGCTCCATCACACCTTGCTCCACCCAACACCTATCATCATGCTACTGTCATTAAGGGCTCCCGCAACCGTATGTGATCCAAGAGTTTGAGAACCTCGACGATCCTACCCCTGTATGTAGTCGTCTCGACTACAATTCCAGATCACCCCACCTCTTCTCCAGAGCTGCATGAGCACTCATGGCACAATCATCATCAGTCTCGACATCCTTCTCCACCTTTGCTAGAGCAGCCTTTGAGTCGGAAGCTTCTCCCTTGCCTTTCTTCCTGAGGCACTGAGAGGCATAATATCTCAGCTCCCCATAGTTGAAGCACTTGACCTTGGACATGTCATTCTTCCTCTTCTGTAGTCCCGTCTGTCCCGCTGATGCGAGAGTTGCATCCTCCTCCTCCTCCTTCTTGATTTAAACTCCCTTACCACTACTCTCCGCCTTGGTCAATCTCCTGAGTTCTTCTTGTCGAAGAGCTGCCCACATCTCCTCCCAACTAGGGAGAGTTGCTCTGCCCAAAATGCTTTGGAAAAACATCTTCCACTCCTCGGATACTGCATTTAGGGCAATCCTAACTAAGAACTCTAGATCTGAAGTAGACCCCATGGAAGTAAGCTGGTTGTGAATCCCCTGCAACCTAAGAAGGAAGGGATCTATCTCCTCCCCTTTCTGCATCTGGTATGACCTCAGCTCATTTTCCAATAACATCTTTCGTTGCATGGAAGAGCCCTGGTATAAGGTGGTCAGGGTCTCCCACATCTCCCTTGTTGTTGTCTTCTCAGCAATATGTGGTATTGCATGGTCCTTGACCCCGTCTAGGATCATGCATTTTGCCTTCGCCTGGGCCTCCTCATACTTCTCGGTTGCATTAGCGTCAACCCGGACAACTACTACTCTCAAGTCATAGTCCTTGATGTGATGTTTATCTAGAATTTCCAGGATCTTGGCCTTCCAGATGAAAAAATTGGAAGCTCCGTCCAATCTGTCCTGATCCCTCAATCCATTCACTCCCAACTCTGCTCCTCTTCTCTACACTCCCCTTGAGTCCTGATTCCCCTCTCAAAAATCCTTCGGCCAATTGTCGAATCACTCCTCTCCAATCCTCCTTTGCCGCTACAACTGGATCTAGATTTCTTAGCTAGAAATTTGTCAAGGTAGTGCTTCCCTCTACCTTGATTCAGTCTCCTTAGACACTGTTATGCACTGATAGAAACAACGTCTCACAAACTCAACAAATCAAAATCTGCACAGCTCCCTTAGCCCTGGCAACTCGAAGAATATGAGCCCTTCAGACTCTTTGCAATCTCTGCATGGGTTGAATCTGCTCCTCCCGACCAACTGCGTCAATCCTTCCTGGCTCTAAAAGATGACATGGCTCTATGTGAGTCTAATCTGCCCTCCTCTGCGCTAGCCCTGATAGCTAACACAACTACTGCGTGGGCTCCTCTCAGCTATTGCTTCTTCCTCTCCCAGCTCAGAATGCTAACGCAGGCACTTCGTGAGCCTCTGTCTCACCTCTTTTGCACTGCGCCACTCCTCCTTCTACCTGTCCAACTCTAGAACAGCATTGTCTCTTAGGACAGTTGCTTCTCTGTTACAAATTCTCAGATTTCTCAGCTAGTGTCTTCAATCGTCTATGATCTACAATGGCTCCGATACCATGTGAAAATTCCTAATCTAACACATCAGAAACCCCTACTGCAATTACTAGTTTACAATCAACTACTTGTTCTTTACATTAACAAGTTATTTGATTGCATATACATCGAAGTAAACACTATTGCAGCCTTCACAAATATACAGATCATGCACTAAAATAAATTGAGACAATAACAAAAAGGGACACCATTATTTTTGGACAATTGTCGCCGGAAAAACCCAATTCAGGGAAACCAGTCCAACATATAGAGAGTTTGTATTATTAAGCAGATTCCATGAATACAACTAGGGTGCCAGAAATGGCTCACTCAATAGAGAATATCCTCGGCAGTAGTACCTCTATCCGAAGACAGATATTCTGGTAAATCAACAAACGGACAATCAAACCCCACAGCAACTCCAGCTATTCCTTATGCTGGATAGCAAAAGCTGCTCCAAGCACTACTCTGGAACTGCGCCACTCCTCCAGGAGCTGCATCACCCTCTCCAAGCTTAGAATCTGCTGATCTGCTCCCAGTCTACCCCACAAAATCTCCCCAACACTGCATCAGAGGCCCAGCGTCAGCGTCTGCGTCTCACTGCGTCAGCCCTCTGCATCCTCTGCCTCAGCTTTACAGCCTTTGTGTCAGCCCTTCTATGGCATGCGTTGTCTCTCCTAGCACTGCGCTGCCTCTCTGCTATGTATTCTTTGCCTCGGATGAATATCTCTTCTTGAACTGCTCCTCGCTGCAACTCTAATGACTAACTCAATTTCCTCAGCAAACCTCGCCCACAAAAAATCAAATTCTTTGATCACTTGGTGTGTCTCCAACTGACCCTCAAGCCTCCTCTTATACTTTTCCTGTTGATGAATCAACGACCGAGATTAAGTCCCTAATCAACGGCTAAGATTAGAACTGGCTTGATCCTTGTCACTTAGAACTTTCTCACCCATATTCTTATTAATACACATTAATATTTTTATTTTCCTAAGTTTAGACTTAGGAACTCATTAAAAATATTAATTATTTTAATAACTCTTCATCCAGATGAATTTCTCCAAAAGATTTTTGGGTCTTGGAGATCTCATGTGTCTTAGCCTCTCCACCAAATTTCATCGCTGGAACACATCCAATGGTACCCAAAATCAACATATCTTTGGGTGTATTTCACTCATGATTGACATGGACGCAGATGTGCGATACTTGATGGTATCCATATGGACTCACACACTTATCCTTCTTCTACATCACTTACAAGCACAAACGATTTGGTTGTTCTCCTTTGACACTCTGGGCATGAGAAGTAGGGAACAAGGAGCTCAACCGACTACTTGGATGACACCCAACACACTAAGGGAGAGACCTTTCAGCGGTGGCATTGGGTCGGTATGTGAGTTGATAGCCATAGGTTGAGGGGTTGCATATCATTCATCACTGAGCCTATGCCTGGGAAGTTGGTCACGAGGGAGACATGTGTCACTCTTTCCACAGGGCATGTCAAGACCATGTCACTCTTTCCAGTATGTGTACGGGCTCCAAACATTGTATTGGCACATTATCGAGAGGGCAAGTGGTAGAGTTAATGGTGATGGTTGGCAAGAGTGGGATGATTCCACATATACTAAGTCGATTGTGAGTATCAGATACCCATCTATTGGTTGCACTCAGGGTGTAGCTATTTGGCACGTGGTTTATGGCGATCATTAGTACTACGCAGTGGCAAGCACAGTGCAGTTTAGCATGCATCATATTAGTTCATGATATATGGAGCCTACATATTGATCGCATGCAGGGACTAAAAATGAGGCACGGATGAATTCCAACAGTCATCAGAGCTATGACGCAGCAGGTCTGGCTATGGGATCCAGGGATTTAGTTGGTTGATAGATCACTATGTCTCTTGATGAGGGGAGTCATTGCAAAGAGTGAAAATTCGGAAATCCCGAATCACTACTACAACGACTGATTATATTTCTCCTATTGAATCAAGTTATTTACAGTATTATACTGTAAACATCGAAATAAATACAACTACATCCTTCACAACTTAAATAATATGCGAAAACAAGAACTGAGCAAGAAAGAAATAACACACACAAGTAACACCGTTATTTTTGGACAAATGTGCTCGGAAAAAACCAATGCGGGAAAATCGATGCAGCAGATGAGGGTTTGTATTATTACGCAGTAGTTTCTGAATATAATCTTTGGATGCCTTACTGGCTATCCGATATAGAGTATCTGATTGGCAGAGAATTAGTAAAAAATACCTCACACTATCACTGGCGAACCGACACTGACCCAGGCCCTGGATGGATGGCCCCACGCTGGCTCTGTGCAGCCTCTGCGTCAGCCTCTCTGGGGTCTACGTCACCTCTTCCATAGATCTTCTTCTATCTGAAACTTCGTTCCTCTGGCCCTCCACTCTCACAACCTGGCTTCTGGCACTGGAACTCGACTTCCCAGCGCAATCTCAAACTCCCTCTGAAGCTCTGCACTGCCTCTTCTGGATCTCGCTCTGCCTTCTCTGCAATGTATCCTCGAATTAGGAAAACTCTTCCTTCGGAAAACTATCCATGCCCCTCACTGCAAGAATCTCCTCGATGATCTGTCTGGCTGCTCTACGCTACTCTCTTGAGAAATCGATCTCTTGATCCCACTCGATGTGTTTTCCAAATGCCCATAAAGCCTCTTCTTATAATCCTCTCATTGATTAATCAACAACCCATATTAGATTCTAATCAATGGCTCAGATCATTTTGGCTTGATCCTCGACTTCTTCTAGAAGTTTCACCCCCATTTTAATTAATACCCTTTAATTATTTTAATTTCCTAAGTTTAGACTTAGGCATCCATTAAAAATAATTAATTATTTTAATAAAATTGTCTTCGGGTGGAATTCGCCAAAACGATTTATGGGTATTCTGGAATACATGTGTCCTAGCCTCCCTGCAAATTTTGAGGCTTAGAGCACTTTCGTTGCTACCAGAAATCAACAAAGAGTGATCTAGCTCACTCTTGGGTTGATACATGGGGGTTTCAAGAGGCCTTCATCGTATGGCAAGGTAGGATTTCCCTATTGTTGCAGAAGTTCGGGGTTAGCTTTGGATGGGTAGGCTTTGGCATCATGGAGATGCCTGGGCAGGATGTATTTGGCCTTTATCAGTATTTCACCATTAGGTTCCAGGAGAGGAGGATATGGTATGCGTATGATGGGCAGTCAAATGTAATCAGAGTGGCACAAAGTCGACATGGTGCCATATTTTTTAGATTAGCATGGGACCCTGGTATTGAGGGATTCATTTATGACAAGATGGTGTACGGATTCAGGGTGACTCAGTGGCACATTTCAGACCCCAGTGTTGTTTGCAATTATAGTTTGGGTCAAGAGAGAGAGGGAGCGCTTGTTCGAGCATTACTTGAGGACAAGCAATTTTTGGTGGGGAGGGCAGTAATATCCCCAATTTTGTTAGCATGGGAGTCACTAGGGAATTTTTCCCAATTTTAGTAATATTAATTAAAAATGGGCAAATATTATTGGAGAAAGGTGGCTAGTATTATTTTATTGGATAATAGCAACAAATTATTATTTTATTAAATGGCAGCAAAAGTAAACTAGTGGAAAATGCCCCCCACTAATAAAATAACATTAAAAAGGGAGTACAGAGGCATGAGGAGAAATAATAAAAGGAGGATGGACTCATTTTGTGGATTATCTTTTGATTATTACATTTCACCTTTCATCTTCTCTTGGGGTTGTTTAACACAATAAGGAAAGTGTTGTTCAGCACCAGGAATTCCAAGCAGAATTCCACCTCTACCTTTAGTGAACTTTGAGTGTCACCCCAGGGGAGTAACAAGGAGTCCATCTCAGGGCTTCTATAAGAGCTACATTGCATACTATTTCTAGCTGAAGCGTGCTTCTCTTAAGGCGCACAAGGAAATTCGAAGGGGCTGAGAGAAGCTAACATATAGTGGAGTTTTGACCAGAGAATTTGCAAAGAATTATCCATAGGCAGGACGAGTTTTTCCTTGGGGGTTCGCAGGGCTGAGAGTGCTGCATTGTGGAGGACAGAATTTATCTATTCCAGGGCCTGCGCAGGAGTTTACTGGCAACTTCTGTGCACTTGCAGAGATTCAAAATTTGGGGAGCATTCAAGTTGGGATTTGGTTGGTGATTGAGGGGAGAAATTTGCAGGAGTTAGGGAGGATTTCTTGGAGGGATATTTGGGCCAAATTCAATAGTATCTAAATTGTAGGACATTTTCTGACCTAATTGAGCAATTTACACTTGTCGTGGGTAACCAAGAGTAAGTGGATTTAGCCCAAATGCTTTCTGGGTTTTTGTAGGTTTGGTGAGAAGAATCTGGGGTTAATTTTGTAGAATATTATGGGCAATATTTCTGGTAGAAATCAGTGTTCTAGTCAGCAGCCAACAGTAGAAATTATTGGAGAAGGGCGTAGTTCACTCTGGGACCATTTCCACCACTTGGGTCCGTGAGATTTTTCTAGGTTATTCAAGGTTCCTTGTGAGGAGGCTCTAGTTAATTTCCTAGAATTTTCCGAGCAGTTTAGAGGGTCGAAACACCAATTCTATTCCAGTCAGCAGTAGCATAATTTACAGGGCCAACACAGAGACCTGGGGAGAGCAGTTTCCAGCACTTGGGCAACTCCATTTTCACCTAGAACTTTACTAGCTTCTTGTAGCAAGCCTAGGTTCCTCTTCTTCTATGTACCTTGTTTTCTCAGTTAATAAAATGGCTTAGCTCTTGGTATAATTTCTGGTGCAATTGGTCATTATGTTGGTGCATTAGCTTTATGGTTACATGTTTATGCTTTATTTGTTGTTATCACTTAATATTTTCCCACTAGGAATATTACAATTTATAATCAAATGAATAAGTCTTCTTAAATCTATTTATTTTCTAAAATCTACAAAAGTGATAGTTGTCTTTGTTAATTAAGCATATTGCTTTCAAAAGTTGACAAGAAATTAGAAACAATTTGGGAACTTACATAGCAAAGTCTCTCCTTATCGTTTAAGTCTTCATCCATACCAACAACTTGAAGATACATCAATCTACAAAAGTAAAAGAAAAATGTCGTTAAGATTTCACTAAGATCTAAATTGCCAAAAAGAAATAGGATTTATCTAGTGGGACCACTCTACATCATCAAATACAGTGGATTCTATATTCAATGTCATATAGAAACCCAATCACCGAGTCATTAAAGAAATTAAAAAAACATTGTAATGGACAACAAGGTCACAATATAGTCTTGTTTAGTTTAAGCCAAAGTTGCACAAAGCATGGACGTTTTTTGGAAGTGGGGACGCGAAAGCGTCATTTCCTAAAAATACCAAATTAGTTGTAGAAGACATGAAAACATGCATATTTTTACATAAATCAAGATATATATGGCATCCATGATTCCATTGTACATCAATGATTAATTATTCGAGCATCAATCATCTAGATTCTAGCAATTACAAACATACATCAAATTTTTAAGCATATTATAAAACATAAAACATTAAAAGATAAAATCATCAAACATTCAAGTAACTTATCTAGCAAGTGAGCCACTGTCAACATGAGTCATGTCCAAAATTCAAATAATAATGTTTACAAAATAGGCCACTTGGCCACCACCAAGACTCAAGTACACACTGAACTAGGAAGAGTATGACAAAAAATTCAAATTCACAATTGGAGTCTACAAGTCTAATCTATGACAAAAGTAGTAAACTATGAATATATCTACTAATCTCTCCTCCTTCCACCACAAACAGGACGTGGGCCTCCACGTTGTGGCAATGAAGAAGATGGTGGCTCTGGAAGTTGTGCCAATGACTGTGAAACTGATGAAGATGAAGCCCCTATTGTTGGTGTTGAAGCATGGAACCTGGAAACCAAGGGACCGGATGGGGATGACATCCCAACTCGATCATCATCATCTTGGATAAGAGCATCCTCTAATTGTTCTAATCGCAACACTCCATCCTCCAAATTGGGCTCCTCTGGATTTTTGTCCCAAACCTTAAGGTCTTTATTAATCTTTGCATCATCATAGTAATGGGACAACAATCGCAAGTTGTAGTGAACATAAACCAAGCTCTCTACCCGGTCTAAACTTAACCTTTTCTTTTTAACACTGTGAATGAAAGAATAAGAGCTCCAACACCTCTCTGCAAAAGAAGTGTTTGCCACTTGCGATAGCACCCGCAATGCCAAAGTTTGTAGAAGTGGAGTAGCACCTCCATGCATGTTCCACCACTCAAGAGAAGAAAAATTATCTCGATCTCTAATTGTAGGCATGCTCCCAAATGGACCAGTGTTAAGCATATAGTTGCTCATTTGTTTTCGTACCATGGCATCCTCCTCCTCATTAGGGACTAATTTATCCAATGCTTTCATATAACTAGATAGAACCTCTGGATCTAGGCATGGTTTTCTCTTGCTCCCCCCTAGGTGCTGGTGTTGAAAGCCATGATGGATGATAGTATTTAGGTGTCAGAACATATGCTAAGGCATGCAATGGAACGTTTAGCATATCCTATCATTTTTCCACCTCTGCACGAATATAATTGTACAAGGTGATATCTCTAGGCTCAACAATGTCTTTAATCTGCCCCAACATGCTATCCATTTGCTCATACACCTCCCTAATTATTGGCCGATCTGAATCTGCATACTTGATCCTGTAATAAATTGGTTTGGTGAATTGCAAAACATATTTAATCTATGACCAAATGAACATGTCAAGAATAGTGTCCTTGGCTACATTAACACCATCTTTATTAGTGTTCATTTCCTCCCATGATTTAGAGGTCACTATATTAGTTAAAGCTTGTCTCACCTTCACTAGCCGCTTAAAGGTGAGGTAATAACTTGTGAATCTTGTTTTTGCAAGTTTAAGGAACTGCAACTTGGAGTAAGTGCCATAAAAGTAGTTTACCCTTGTATGTCCTATGATAAATTTAATGAGTTGCTTCCCTCTCTTGTAAAAGCTCATTAATCCATCCACATTCTTTATGCTTCACAATGTCATGCATCAAAAGGTTCAATGTGTGCACCAAGCACCCAGACCAAAAGATGTGTGGATGAGTATGCTCAATAATTTTTCCTGCTGCCTTACAATTTGTTGCATTATCAATGATCACTTGAACCACATTATTAGGACCAACATCTTTGATTGATTGCAATACGATATCTGCAATGTTTTGGGAAGTTGCATTGATGGAGGAGGAGTCATGACATGTAATAAATACTACAAGAACATTTATCAAATGTTGGTTTCTAATATTTGTCTACCCATCTGATACAACGGATACAATGTATGTTTATTGATTGTTGGACATACAACACCATATGTCTTGGTTCCAAAGTATGGAACAACTACACGCTCCAGTGAGAACAGTGATTTTGTGCCAAATGCCAAAGCCACTCAATACAACTCATTTCTCAAACCAAGAAGCACACCTTCTTTATGTAACCACTTAATAGCACCTTCTATCGCTTCAGTCTTCTCATCTACTGCTTTTAACTGATCATGAAAAGTGATATAACCACTTGTGTAGGCTTCATTGGTAAACACGCCATTCTTGAGATCAAAATTGTTTTCCAGTATAAAAACATCTTGAAATGATTTCAAGTCTCCTGTATTTACTGGATGAATATAGCCAACGATATTGTTTTCAACAGCAAAAGGTAAGAAGTCTGATTTTTCTCCCTTCCACGATTATACATTCATACTCTGTCCACAAATTGATGCAGGCCCAAGTCCGAGTCCAGGGGGGCTTGTTTCTCATCATGAGCCATTTCAATGTTTCCCATTCCACTGGCTCTCATACTACGAACCCATCTTAAGAGATTCGAGCTTGATAAGGTGAATGATTTGCAAAAGGAAGTAATTTGGCTTCTAAGAGCCTGTGCAAAATTTACAAAACCCAAGCTAATATCATCTTGTACATATGTGTTATCAGGATGTTTCCTCCATCAGCCTCTGACTCCAATGCTACTAGAGCAGGAGCTATGCAACAGCCTCAAAGTTCTGAATTTCCCTGTATAAACAATGGCCAATAATGGAATCATCCTTGTACCAGTAGCAAGTTGCATGTGAATTCTGCCCAATTTTCTCATTACGAAATGCTAAGATCTCAATTCCATGCTTAATGCCCTCTTGCTCAATCCAAATCTCACATAGTACATTCCTCCTATTTGACATAATAGTCTGACTCTTGGAAGAGGTCAAATTACATTTGCAGAGGACCAATATTGTTGAGGTTGAACCACATCTGTAGTGTTGACCACACTTAGTCAAGAGTTCGAGAAAGTAGTGTATAAGGACGGGGAGAAAAAATTTCAAAGATCAGAGTCATCAGTCAGCATGAATTCATCATTGTAAACCCAATGTCTACAAAGTCTATTGTAAATGATGCTAGTATGACCATTTAATTATGTAACAACACCTAGGTAAGCCTCTGATTTTGGCAAAGGATTTCATCCTAGGAAGTTTTTTAACCTCCTCAAATTATGTGTGTTTGTAAACACGCCTAATCGGTAGAGTTTTCCTTCCAGCTATAACCCCCAAGCTAGGGTGGAATTAGTTGACATGGTCTTAGGTGAGTCTTAGTGTTTATTGAATCTATTGTAAAAGTGTGTTTAGGAATAATTTAAGTGCATGGTCCCTCGTAATCAGAACACCATGGCTAAATTATTTTATTATAAGCACACTTGGTTTCATACTAGATCATATTGTGTGACAGAACTGGATAATGTCTTGAGGGTCTAGTCTAAATGTGTATTTCCCCTTCTAAGGGTTGAATTATTTGTAATATTTTGATGTAAAAATATTTTAGTGCATGGTCCCTCGCAATCAGAAACCACGGCTGAAATATTTGGGGGTGGAAAAATAATTAAACCCCCTCTAGAGTCAATTAATTATTTTTTCTGGCAAAATAAAATAAAAATCCTAACCCAGAAAATTAATTAATTTTGAGTCAAAAAATAATTATAGAGAAATTCATTTCTCCCCGAGTGGAAAATAATAAAAAACTCGTGGGTCAAAAATAAGTCAATTTTTGGACATCCTCCACCAAGGGAAAAAATGGATATTTTAAGGGAATTTGAGTCTTTTGAGAAAATTAATCCAAAATATCAATTTTTGGATTAATAAAAAATGGTTATTAAAAGAAATTCGAATTTTTCCTCAAAAATAAAAATTCAACAGTAGGGATTAAAAGAAGATCAAGTTATTTTTGATGGTCAAGATTAATTTGACGAGGATTAAGCCAACTAGCAGTTAGTTTCCACTTGGAGGGGTTTTCTCTATATAAAAAAAATATCTAGCTTCTATTAGCCATCTTTGGGTGGAATGATTTTCTATTGGTGTACTGAGTTTTTGCTCCGTTGGAATTATTTTTCTCATAATAGAAAGACTTTGGGGTTTCAGTTCGCGGTGTTCTTCTATCTATTGATATGTGGGATGTGCTAGTTTATGTGTTTATACTCAATATTATGTTGAATATTTAACTGTTATTTCATTTGTCAGTCATCCAAATATTCTATTAGTACGAGCTATCTTAGGTGATCTAATTCACTATATGATCTAACAGTTTACCTTAAGATTTAATAGATATTTAGAGGTATGCTAGCCTTTGGGCTCCAAGTTCACAGACTATGAGGAAGAGTGGTCCTTGTTTGGGCTCTAAGATTTCATTGTGATGAATTATTTTGCAGGAGGGTTTTGGCTGGTCTATTTTTCGAAATTATTCATCCATGAAATTTATTTAAAAAATTCTCAAAAATTTCATTTGATCCTAGGCTACAAAGAATTAATTTGTTAATGAGAACTAATGTTTTAAATTTGTAAATATTGTAAATATTTCTAAATTATTTTAATCTTTGCAATCGTCAGAGCTACAGTCTCTGCAGCGCCAGAGGCATCAGATGATAGAAGCCTAACAAAGGTATCATTAATCAGGCCCTAGCCTGCTTCTTGTTAGCCTCCTTTCCACAACCTACCTTGGAGCTCATCTTCAAAATAGTTAAAGGAAGGTTACACTTAACTAGGCATTTAACTCAAATTTACCAAGATCACTGCGTCTCACATAGGTCCTAGGACTTGCATATCATATAGGTTAGTCAATCAGTCAAGCAGCAGGTGTCCATCCGGTCATTTGGTTCCAATTCATATGAAACAAGCATTTGTGACTCCATTAAAGCACTGGTCTCATAATAGAAAATCTAATTTAATCAATAATCTTGCTTAATTTCAACCAAGTGGCTAGGCCACTCATCTGTGTCTCCCAAGTAAGTTGATTGTCAACTTGCTTTCCTTCGCTTCATTCCATAGGGTCTACCCCCTATAGCATGTTGTTGGGAGAGAACTATGTTGATTTGGGGTAGCATCCGATGTGCTCTAGGCCTCAAAATTCGTAGGGGGGCTTGGGCACATGCATTCCAAAGAACCCATAAACCGTTTTGGGAAATTCCACCCAAAGATGATTATATTAAAATAACTAATATTTTTAATAGGGTTCCTAAATCTAAACTTAGGAAAATTTAAATATTAATGGGTATTAATCGATTGAGGTGATTTCTTGCAGCAAAGGGGCAGGGATAGCTTCCGAAGAGAGTGATTTTTCTCAGTCAAAGAATCATCAGTAGATAGAGGCAAAAGGTAATCCAGCAGTGGCAACACTGAGCCAAAGGGACTGACGTAGAGCCACACAAAGGTAGCACAGAAGCCAGTGAGGAATCTAAATTTTGCAAAGGAACTTAATTTTCAGAAGCCAGGAGCCGAGGTGTAAGACCGAGAGGCAAAAATCGAATCTCCTGGGCAATAAATCAACCAGCCAAAGAAGTGGCGCAACACCCAGAGAGCTTGACGCTAGACTGATGCAGACACTGCGCAAAGGCGGCTGGAAAAGCTGGGGCGCAGTCAGTTTGGGGCTGGATCAGCAAGGATTTACAATGATAGTGTGAGGTAACCTCACAAGTCTTTCTGCTAGTATTTCTCTCTGTAACTAAATAGCCTTGTGAGGTATTCAAAGATGTATTTAGAATTTGCTACTGCTTAATAATAATAAACCCTCAGAGTTGTTGCAACGGTTTTCCCGCATTGGGTTTTTCCGGAGACTTTTTTCCAAAAATAACGGTGTCCTATGTGTTTCTATTTTCCTTGCGCAGTCTCTATGTTTCAGAGTCATATTAAATTTGGTGTAGGTTGCTTCAGTAATTTACTTCAATGTTTCAAGAAGAAATCTGAAATAAGCTTGTAATGTAATTTACAATCTAGGTGAAGTAGACTCAGTTGGTTACAGTAGGATTCCTGAGATTGTTAGATCTAGGAATTTTCACATGGTATCAAAGTTGTTGATGTGAAACAAGGGAGAGAAGATCTGGCACTGAATTGAGGGCCAACTTGCTGCAGCGAGCAACAGTTTGAATCCCTTGAGGGCTTGCGCAATTCCAGCAAGGAGGGCTATATTTTCGTGTGTGTCTCTCTCTCAGTAAGCCGACAGAGAGGTAAGACTACCAAATCGAGAATTTGCCAAGGCAGAGGGAACCACGCAGAGCTAGAGGGACGCAGTTATCTGCAAGCTAAGTGCTGGGCAAAAAAGTCATAGGAAGGAAGAAGCAGATCGCATAGTGAGGGAATACTTCATTAGTGATTTCTTGCCGAGAAAATCAATATTTTTCAGTTATTGGGCAGCAGAGGAGCAACAAACTTATAAACTCCATCAGGGAGTGCGTAATCTAGACTAGAAGCTACGCAGTAGGGAGAAAGAGGGAGTTGTTCGACATTTTTCAAAGGATATGGCAACCAGTGGATTGAGGGATCAGGACAGGTTGGACGGTGCTTCCAACTACATCATCTGAAAAGCTAGAATATCTTTCCTTGTAGATGAGCATGCCCTCAAGACGTACGTTGATAGTGTGGTATTTGTCCCTGCTGATGCAAATCCATTGAAGAAGTACAAAACTGAAATGGAAAAGGCCAATAGGATGATGCTGGATGAAGTCAAGGATCACGTGGTGTGCCACGTTGCTAGCAAAGGGACTGTTGAGGAGATGTGGGATGCTTTGGCCACGTTGTATCAAGGATCTTCCAAGCAATGGCAGATGTACTTAGAGCAGAAGATGAGATCTTCTCAGATGCAGAGGGGAGAACTTGTGGATCCATTCCTCACGAAACTAAAGGAGACCTGTGATGAGTTGTCAGCTACGGGGCACACACCTCAGGATTCAGAGTCAGTGAGACTAGCTCTAAATTCCATCTCAGATGAATGGCAAGTCTTTGTCTAGAGTATCTTGGGTAGAGTAGTATATGCAGCAGTAGTATATTGCTAAAGCACATTCCTTGCTAAGAGGGAGTGTTGATTTGGAGTAGCATCGGATACGCTCTAGGCCTCAAATTTTGCAGGGAGACTTGGGCACGTGCATTCCAAGAAATCCAGAAACCGTTTTGGGAAATTCCACCCAGTGATGATTATATTAAAATAATTAATATTTTTAATGGGGTTCCTAAGTCTAAACTTAGGAAAATTAAAATATTAATGGATATTAATCTAATCATGGGTGAAACTTCTAGAAAAAGACATGGATAAAGCCAAAACGATCTAAGCCTTTGATTAATTATTTAATCTAGGCCGTTGGTTGTCCAACAGGAGGATATAAGAAGGGGCTTGAGGGTCATTTGGAAAACACAACGAGAGATCAAGAAATCGATTTTCTAAAGTGAGAAGTTCTCAGGAGGAAAATCAATTGAGAATATTTGTTGCAGCAGAGGGGTAGGGATAGGTTCCAGAGAGAGTGATTTTTTCCATCTGAAGAATCATCAGCAAAGAGAGGCACAAGGTAATCCAACAGTGGTAGCGCTAAGCTAGAGGGCCTAACGCAGAGTCACGAAGAAGCCAGCGAGGAGTCCAAAATTTGTAGAGGAATTCGATTTTCAGAAGCCAGGAGCTGGGGTGTGAGACTGGGAGGCAGAAATCGAATCTCCTGGGCAGCAGATCAACCAGCTAGAGAAATGACGCAGCACCCAAAGAGCTTGACGTTGGGCTGATGCAGACATTGCGCAGAGGCAGCCAGAAAAGTTGGGGAACAGTTGGTTTGGGGTTGGATCAACGAAGATTTACAGTGATAGTGTGAAGTAACCTCATAAGTCTTTATGCCAGTATTTCTCTCTATAATTGAATAACCCTGTGAGGTATTCAGAAATGTATTCAAAATTTTCTACTGTTTAATAATAATAAACCCTCAGAACTGTTGCACCGGTTTTACCGCATTGGGTTTTTCTGAGGACTTTTGTCCAAAAATAATGGTGTCCTATGTGTTTCTATTTTCCTTGCTCGGTTTCTATGTTTTAGAATCATATTTAATTTGGTGTAGGCTGCTTCAGTAATTTACTTTATTTGTTTCAAGAAGAAATATGAAATAAGCTTGTAATGTAGTTTACAATCTAGGTGAAGTAGATTCAGTTGGTTGCAGTAGGATTCCTGAGATTGTTAGATCTACGAATTTTCACAAGCTAGAACAGAGTGGGTAGAGATCAGAGTGATAGCCCCCGTCTTGAGCGTTGTCGCGGTGCCTGTACAATCCAGGCAACAACATTTTTTGGCGCCATTATAGGGGATGAAATTTCTCGTTGTCGGGATTTACGACATTCTATCATCTTATGATCTTTCATCCTTCATTCATTTGTCCCGCCAACGCCACAACATTTTTCGGCATTGTTGTCGGGGACCAATTTAATTGACCTTAGTGTTGACAACATTCTCATTAATCTTCGTAATTCGTTGATCCATTTTCATCATCTTGACACCGCATTCACTAATCTCCTTATCGCCTTATTCACTCCTCTATTTGCACTTTAGCACTTGGACATTTGGGTCAATTTCCTGTTTGAGTGGCGACTCCACTGTTTCATCCATTCACAAAGGCTTACATTAGAAAGAATCCTGGTAGCTTGCTTAACCCAGCTCTCAGAGCTCGGTTAAACAAATTACATTCTAGTAAGCATTCATTTTCTCAAACAGGAAGTTTTCCTTGATATCCACCTGCTTTTCCCTGACTAACTTTTCGGTTTTTTGCCTTCTAGATTTTGGATACAAATTCATGTTCAAGTGGCGACTCCACTTCTTTCATTTTTTGTAAGAATTTCTGCTAGAGGCTCGCTTCTTGTGGATCTCTTGATTTTCTTGAACAAGGATCTCTCTCTCTAACATCCATTAGCTTCCCTTTCCCCTTAAGCAAGTCATCATGGATGACTTGTCCGTCCCTTTTCATTATAATAACACTCAAGGTTATCCTCATTACCCTCCAGAAGAGGAAGACGAGGTTAAAGAATAAATATCGATCTTTAGAAGAATACAAGTTAAGAGGAATAATCAATTTTCTAATATGCAGAATCTCATAAAGAAGATACAAGAGAATCAATTACACCATGTTAGTGATCAAGAAGCACCATATTTTAGATATTGTAATCATTGTCATGATGAATCCACTTGCGCCATAGCAAGAAGAGTCCTTGATAGTGGAAAGGCAGGAACTAGTAGCCAAATTAATCATTTTGACAATAGAAAAGAAAATGATAAGCATCGTGTTAAGGAAATAACTTAGATGATCAAAGACATGCAATCTAGTCAAGAAAAATTAATAGCAAATCACAACAAAGAAATGACTTCCATGGGAAACAGGTTACAGGCAATGGAAGTTGCTCAATACAATCAAAGGATCAACTTTTAGAACATGGTGGATACCATAGAAAAAAGAACATGTTGAGGAGCTAAGTTACATAAAATCAAATCTTAAGAAAGAAATGAATTCTATTCAAGAAGATCATAATAGAATGATAAAGGACATGGAAGCTAATCAAATATCTCTTAAGAACATGTTATTAGCTAGAGAAGAAAAGCATACTAAGGAGTTGAAAATCATGGAAACTAATCATTCTAATCAGATGATCACCATGGAGGAAAATCATGCCAAGAAAAGTAGTTCTATTAAGGATAAGCATTCCAATCAAATGAATATCATTGAAGATAGGCTGCAAAGTGTGATTAACGATATGAAGGTTGATCAAATACAACAAATGGAAATTATGGAATCAATACATGCAGACGAAATGAATGCCATAAGAGCTTAGCAAGTCAATATTCAAAGTAAGCTACAAATGTTGGAAAAATCACAACTCCAACCAAGACCAAAGGATCAAGTACAAGAACCTCCCACCCCGCGCAAGCAACCTTCATCTTATGAAGAAGTCATCGATTCCATTGAGAAATGGTTAAACGAAGATGATCCAGGCAAGAAGGGACATGAAGGAAATCAGATCGATGATTGCAACGTTGAACCAACGGCTTTGACAGAATAGGGTCACGAAAATAAGGAAGAGCAAGTCACAAAAATCAGTGGCATTCCAAATTTTCTAGATGAACGTTATCCGAATCAGATAGAAAGTTGCATGTCAATTGCATCAACATCAACATCGCATCCTACAAAGAGCAAGCGGAAAAGACTAAAGAGAAGAAGGAAGAAGTTTGATGCATCCAATGCTCGGGAGCAGCTCAATATTCGAATAAGGCAGAGTCCTAGCAATGTCAGAATTCACCGTGGCACATCCGAGAGACAACCCACAAACTTGCCGAAAAGTCGGCAGATGCTCAATATGCACTATGTTAAGGACATCTGATGCCATGGGCATCATTTTGTATAGTATCTCTAACCCTCTTCCCTTTTTATTTCATGTCATTAGATAGTTTATTTCATGCATTTATATTATGTCTTTTATTTTCTAGTTTGTTAGAGTAGATTTTCTATTCCAACGGTATTTTCTATATATGCAGGATGATTTCGATGTTGAATGGATATCTAGTTGATGGACTTTTGTTTCCTTGGATGCAGGATTCTAGGATTCTCACGTTACTTCTTGCAAGCAACATGTCCCCCTATGGACCCAGATGTTGCACTCCAATTGTCAAAGTTCCAGGGAAAAGGAAGAGCCAACTTTTTCAACAAGGATCGAATCACAAATCAGCAGTTTGTGTGTCATGGTCATCCCATTTTGCAAGTTATATATTGTAAATGATCTTAGTAAAACCTTGAATCTATGTAACAACCTAGGTGAGACAATAATTTGATGACGAATTCCATCCTAGGAATTTTTTTAACCTCACTGATTACCTATGCTTTTCGACATGTCTAATCAAAAGAGTTTTTTCCCTCCAACTCAAACCCCCAAAGCTAGCGTGAAATTTATTGTCTAATTATCAGGTGAGTCTTAGTGTTTTAGTCAAGTCTGATGTAAAAGTGGTTTGGGAATTATTTAAGCTAATTAGCTTAATTATTTTATTACAAATCACTTGGTTTACTAGATCATATTGAGTCGCAGATGAGTTGTGAGTCTTGAGGGTCTAAGCCAAATGTGTATTCCATCTTTGAGTCTTGTAAATGAAAAATCATATGTATTAGAGAGTTGAAAATGGCAACAAGAAATGTTAAAAATAGAAGTGCTAAAAATAGCACTGCTATAAATAGCAGTTCGGGTACCAGTGTTGGACATAGCAGCAAGGAATGAAAAATGGAAGTTCTATAAATAACATTGCTAAAAATAGCAGTTCGAGATAGATTCTTATTTTAGTTAGTCCCTGAACTAAAATAGTGAAGTAAAATTCAAATTTGATCTTAGTAGTTGTTTGTAAAATAATTAATTAATTCATCTTGAGTTAATTAGTTGTAGAAAATCAAACATGAAGTCTATGTGTGGACATGCAACAATTTCTCCATTGATTAAGGAATTTATCCATCAGTTAAAGAGATAAGGATGAGTTGTAATATTGAGTTGTAATTAGTTGGCTCGGTTAACTGAGTCAAGTCCAGTTAGATTAATTCAAATAGTTTGTTGAATTATTGTGAGTTCAGTTAGTTAATGCTTGCATGCATGTAACCGCTGCACTTCAGATAACTAAATATTCTCTCATAAATAACCCATGCATGTCAGTTCAGACAGAGACCCAGTTGAGATCAGAGGAGGGACAATGTACTATCAGTTGGATGGATTTTTCCTATAAAGGAAGCTCATCCATGGAGAAGGATTTATCTCCTTCAGGATTGCACAGTTAGATCAGAGGTTAGTGAGTGTGTGAAGAGGCCAATTCACACAAGTGGCTGCACTGGACCCCAAGGAAAATTGTGCAAGGAAATAGGAGGCTTGGAGGGCAGAGGAGAAGCTTTGTGAGAGGCCTTTGACTGTCTATAAGCAGCAAAGGGATTATACTGAGAGCTGGTTGGCTTCCAAGCTAAGGCTTTGTGTAATTCTGTGACTGTTTTCCACTTGTATGATAATACAGAGTTGGGGTTTTAGGCTGAGACTTTCCCCGAGTTATTTCTTCTGTGTTATGTGTGATTGATTTCTCATTCTCAGTTATATGTGCTCTCATTGATCTTGCTCATATTCGATTAAGCTTCCGCAAAGTTTGTTGTAGAAGTAGATCTTGTGTTTTGCTTTAATATATTGCATAATCTATTGATCTACAGTGGGAATTTATACATGGTATCAGAGCTGAGTTTATCGGAGCAGTGAACAATATACTGGAGGAGATTTCGAAGTTTTAAGTTTTGGGCCACGAGTTTTCAGAGCAGATCTGAAAATTTTTGTGCAAAAAAAAAAAAACTGGCAGAATCGGAGTTCGGATGAGGGAGATATCGTTGATTTAAAATCAGCTCTTTTTCCAGAAAATTTCATGACAGCGAGAAAGATGAAACAGATTGGTGTGCTAGCCAAGAACCTGTATGCACTTGAGGTACAAGATGCATGCAAAGCCTTGAGGAGCAAGGCAAAGGTTAGATACTTGGTGGTTGAGAGGGAGAGTAAATTAACTCTCAACATGCAGCGCCAGAAGAAGTCTCAGACAATTGTGAAGGAGCCATGATTGGTGAAGCAGCTTCAGGAAGTGGTGGAGCAGCGACAACTAGAAAAGCTGAGAGGAGACAGAGTGAAGGCATCCACTCATGCAGAGACCTCCAGTAGGGGGAAATTTCGAGCCAAGTGGGCAGAGGGATCACATGCATCCATACCTCCAGGTTGAAGGTGGAGCGATGTGGAGTGACAGTCCCAAGAAGGCTAGAATGGGGGCAAGATCATTGAGGTACCCAACCTCTTTGATTAGACCTTGCTACAGGAGCCCCGACGAGGAGTAGCAAGACTGGCTAAGTGGGTAGAGGCAGATGCGGATGGGGCGGCAAAGAGAGCTAAAATGCAGGAATCCCAAGACAGTGCAGAGCTAGCAAGCTACAACAATGCGAGAGGCATAGGGGTGTTGCACCAGTGCAGGATGGCACAGATAGGTGTGGAACGGTGCGAGATGCATGGAGTGTTGCAGCAGCTCAGAGGTCACAGAGGGAGCATTTGTCAGCGACAGAGGAAGCTTTAGCATCAGAGGATGTTTCTAGCCCAACAGGGAGGTTAGTTGGGAGATTTTTTGTTTCTAGAGTTGCTGGAGAAACAATACTTGGGAGAAGTGTTGCATGCAGAACATTCCAAAAGTTCAGGATTGGGTTCGAGTTGAATGCCTTTCTTGTTTAGAGGGAGTGTTGAAAATGGCAACAAGAAATGCTAAAAATAGAAGTGCTAAAAAAAACACTGCTATAAATAGCAGTTCGAGTACTAGTGTTGGACATAGCAGCAAGGAATGAAAAATGGAAGTGCTATAATTAGCATTGCTAAAAATAGCAGTTCGGGATAGATTCCTATTTTAGTTAGTCCCTGAACTAAAATAGTGAAGTAAAATTTGAATTTGATCTTAGTAGTTGTTTGTAAAATAATTAATTAATTCATCTTGAGTTAATTAGTTGTAGAAAATCAAACATGAACTCTATGTGGAGACATGCAACAGTTTCTCCATTGACTGAGGAATTTATCTATTAGTTAAAGAGATAAGGATGAGTTGTAATATTGAGTTGTAATTAGTTGGCTCAGTTAACTGAGTCAAGTCCAGTTAGATTAAAACATACAATTTGTTGAGTTAATTGTGAGTTCAGTTAGTTAATGCTTGCATGCATGTAACTGCTACACTTCAGATAACGGAATATTCTCTCATAAATAACTCATGCACGTCAATTCAGACAAAGACCCAGTTGAGATCAGAGGAGGGATAGTGTACTATCAATTGGATGGATTTTTCCTATAAAGGAAGCTCATCCATGGAGGAGGATTTATCTCCTTCGGGATTGCGCAGTTAGATCAGAGGTTAGTGAGTGTGTGAAGAGGCCAATTCACACAAGTGGCTGCACAGGACCCCAAGGAAAATTGTGAAAGGAAATAGGAGGCTTGGAGGGCAGAGGAGAAGCTTTGTGAGAGGCCTTTGACTATCTATGAGCAACAGAGGGATTATATTGAGAGCTAGTCGGCTTCCAAGCTAAGGCTTTGTGTAATTCTGTGACTATTTTCCACTTGTATGATAATATAGAGTTGGGGTTTTAGGCTGAGGCTTTCCCTGAGTTATTTCTTCTGTGTTATGTGTGATTGATTTCTCATTCTCAGTTATATGTGTTCTCATTGATCTTGCTCATACTCGATTAAACTTCAGCAAAGTTTGTTGTAGAAGTAGATCTTGTGTTTTGCTTTAGTATATTGCATAATCTATTGATCTACAGTGGGAATTTCTACAAAATCACTTGGTTTACTAAATCATATTGAGTCGCAGATGAGTTATGAGTCTTGAGGGTCTAAGCCAAATGTGTATTCCATCTTTGAGTCTTATAAATGAAAAATCATATGTATTAGAGGGTTGGAAAATAATTAATCACCTCATGTGTAAATTAATTATTTTTTTGGGCAAAATAAACTTAAATCCTAAGCCAGAAAATTAATTAATTAAAGTCAAGTTAAATTGTCTTAGGAAAATAAATTCTCCAAATGAAAAAAATCGTGAGTCTTAAAAGAATCAATTTTTAAAGGTCTTCCACCAAGAGAATATTGTCTTTTTCAAGAAAATTTGGACCCTTAGACCTTGGTGGTTAAGTCAAAGTCAAATTTTTGAGGAAATTAGCTCTAAATAATTAATTTTGAGCTAATTAAAATGGAATCAAATGATAAATTCGAAATTCCTCAAAAATAAAAAATAAAGGGTCAAGATTAAAAAATCTTGAAGTGTTGATTAATGGCCAAGATTATTTTGACAAGGATCAAAGAAACTAGCCGTTATTTATCCATTTGGATGATTTATCTATAAATTATAGAATCAGTTGAGTCTCTAGTCATCTTCATCTATGGCTAGAAAGTTTCTGCTGAAACAACTTTATAACTATTGTCTCGTTGGGAACTATTTTTTCAATCATAATAAAGACTTTGGGGTGCAATTCAAGGTATTCTTGCTTACTAATTTGTGGTATGTGGTGACTACGTGCATCTCTATGTTGTCTTGAATATTGGTAAGATTTCTTTCTTCATTAGATGGAAATAGAACCATACTATTGATTGTTTTGTGCTAATCTTAGGTGGCTTGATTCTCCATGCGATCTAACAAATTATTTTAAGATAAATTCATAGTGTTTCTAGGTACTTCAGTCCTTGGCCTCCAAGTTCACAAACTTGGGCAAGAATCAATGTTGTTTGGATTCCAAATATTTATATGGTGGATTAAATCTTCGCTAAGACTATAGTATACATTGGGGTTTCTAAAGTATTTTTAGTCATTCTTCAAATGGAAAATCTTCATAGAAATATTTTTCTCGAAAATTTAAAATTTTTAAAACCCTTGTATATTTGTAGTTCTTGCGAATAATTTTGTATATCTAACTTTTAAATTCTTTTTTCTAACTTGGGTTTTGGGGATTTTTAATATTTTGTATATATTTGGGGTTTGAGTGTTTTTATTCTCATTTTTGCAAGTTGGATCAAGGAATCAAGTAAGAGAAAAGTTGGCTCTGGCCCCTTGAGGGTAAGATCTAGTCTCTAAAAAGTTTTGCAGGAACATTTACTGAAGATTTGACAGACACGGGTTTTCAGTTTTTGGCCTCCTCTTGCCATTCAACCTTCAATCTATCATCCTGGCCCTTTTTATCCCCACAAAATTGTCTCCCTTAGCCTTGTTCTCCATTTTCTTGACCGCTTTTTCCCTAAATTGACCTGAAACCCTAATCTAAAGTTTTAAGGCTAAATACTTAGCATTTTGTAGGATTAAGGTTTCAAAATTCTTATTTTTCAAGCGGCAAAGTGATCCTAAAGTTTTATTGATCTTTAACAATGGTATCTTCAAGACCTTGGACCTAGGGTTTGACCTCTAAAACATTGTTTCCTGCAGTTTTATTACAGCAAGCAAATTACTAATAATTAGGCCTAAAATCACAAACTAAATGGTCGAAATCATTTAAAATTACAAAATCTGCATTTTCACAAATTTTGGCCTCTTGGGTATTTGGGCTTTGGCCTAGATTTAACATTTAGGCTTGCTGGATTTTTCTGCACAACTGAAATTTTCTGCAGTTCTAAAAATTCTAAATCAAATACTTAATAAGGATGAAAAACTGAAATTTTCAATTTCCAGAAAATTTTACTATTTTTGGAAATAATAGTGTTTGTCTTAAACATTGCTAGTTTGTTGATCTATCAATGTTTCACTGTTGTAATAACATATCAGTTCTGAAATTTCTCAATCACATCCTTTAAATAACTCAAAAAATTAATTCTTTCAAGTTTGGTAAATTATTTCTATTATTAGAAATATTGGGCATCTAGTTTTGGCTTTGATTAGTTTGTTGGTCTGTGGTTAACTCACTGCTGTAACAAACATATCAGTTCTAAAAATTGTTGAGTCAAACGCTCTAAAAGCCTTAAAATCAAAAATTTCATGTTATGGTGCATTTCACTATTTTTTGGGCATACAGGCCATCTATTTTTGGCAGTTTTATCTTTTTGATCTGTCTTTACTTACTACTGTAAATAAAGAAATCAGATCTGAAATTTGACTGAATACATCATCTTAAAGTGATCTAAGCAAGCTGAAGTACATTTGTTTGTCATTAGAATTTCATTGTTTTATGTGTTGGGCAAGTTTCATCATATGAGGTGGTTTATGCCTGTTGTTACAACATTGATAAGATCTTAATTTTCTAAAGTAGTATTGTTGTTATAAATCCGTGATCAGTGTTGATTTGTGGTAGCATCGAATGTGCTCTAGCCATAAAAATTAGTGGAGAGGCTAAGGCACATAAGATCTCCAAGACCCAGAATCCGTTTGGGGAAATTCCACCTGGATGGAAAGATATTAAAAATTAATATTTTTAATGGGGTTCCTAAGTATAAACTTAGGAAAATTAAAATATTAATGTGTATTAATATAAAATAGGTGAGAAAGTTCTAAATGATGAGGATAAAGCCAAATCTAATCTTAGTCGTTGATTAGGGACTTAATCTCGGTCATTGACTAGTCAACAAGAAAAGTATAAGACGAGCCGTGAGGGTCAGTTGGAGATACACCAAGTTGATCAGTCAATTCGATTTTCTGGGGTAGGATTTGCTAAGAAATCGAGTTGGTGATCTATTGCAGCGAGGGGAAGTTCGGCAAAAGGCCGGTAATACATATCAAAGAGGTAGAGAAAGTGCTGGAGAGACAGCGCAAAGCCTTGGAAGGCTGACGTGGACGCAGCCAGGATTGATGCAGAGGCTGAGGAGGCCAGCGCATGTCACGCAGAGGGCCAAGAGGTTGACGCAGAAGCAACAGAGACTAGCAGAGCTGACGCTAGGCTGTAGAGGCAGTGCTGAGGAACTTTCGTGGGGCAAAATGGGCGCTGAGAGGCAAACACAGAGCAGAAGAGGGTGACACAGTCTCTGCAGGGTGATGCAGTTCCAGAGAGAAGCTTAGAGCAGCCTTTGTTGTCCAGTTAAGGAACTGTCGAAGTTGCTGTGGGATCAATCAACCTGTTGTTGATCAGCCGGAATATCTGTCTCCGAGGAGAGGTACTTCTGCCAAGGAAATTCTCTGAAGGGTGAGCCATATCTGGCACCCTAGTTGTATTCAAAAAATTGCATAATAATAAAACCCTCATATATGTTGCACTGGTTTTCCCGCATTGGGTTTTTCCAGGGACGATTGTCCAAAAATAACGGTGTCCCTTGTGTTGTCTCAGTTATTTCAGTTGTTGATTTTTATATGTGTGAAGGTTGCATTTGTGTTTATTTCCGTATTTATATATATAAATAACTTGTCAATGGAAAGAACAAATAGGAGATAATAAACTAGATAATGCGGTAGGGATTTCTGATGTGTCAGACTTAGAAATTTCCACATGGTATCAGAGGATTGAAAATCAAAGGAGGACTGAATGCACCAACAGAAATCTGAAATTTGCAACAGTAGCAGTTGCCTTAGAGACAACGCTATTCCAGAGCAGAAGAAGCAAGAGAAGAAGTGACGCAAACCCTACGTCATCATTTCAAGCCAGGAGGAGGGCCAGCACAAAGGCATAGAAAGGCAGAAGAGGCTTACAAAGAACCATGTCATCCTCCTCAGGCAGGTAGGATTGATGCAAGTGGTCAGGAGGAGCAAATTCAGCCTTTGTCGGGATTGCACAGAGCCAAAAAGGCTCAGTTTTCGGAGTTTGGGGAGTTGTGGGCAGACTGTGATTTGAGGAGTTGCTGGGAAGTTGTTTCTGTCGAAGCAGAACAATGTCTAAGGAGAAGAAGCCAAGGTAGAGGGAACCACTACCTCGACGGATTTCTAGCCAAGGAATCTAGATCTATGTTGCAACGGCAAAGGAGGATTGGAGAGGAGTAGTTTGACGATTGGCCAGAGGATTTCCAGAAGGGAAATCAAGACTTAAGAGGGAGATTTCCGGGAGGGGAATCGAGACTCAGAGGGAGTCTAGAAGAGGATCTGAAATGGCAGTGAACGGACCAATGTTACTTGGGAGCGGGAGCGGAAGCGGGGAGCGGGAGCGGAAGCAGGAGCGGGAGCGACCATTTTCAGAAGCTCCCGGTTTGGGAGCGAATCCGGGAGCGATTTTTTAAAAATATATATATTTTTTATATTTTTTAATTTTTGATACATATATGTCAACAAAAACATGTAGAATGATGAATTAGACATAAAAAAACATAGATTGATCATTGAACCATATCACATCAATCATCTAGAAATTATAATCGTCATCAACCATGTCCACAAGATAGTAATTTTACACATATTACAACTGCAACATATTGAGTCTCATGAATCATGATTCATCACATTCAATCTTAAAGTTTCAACTTAAAGATTTTAAAATTGAAATTCAATAGCATTTATCATCATTGATCACCAAAGTTGTACAGGTACTTGTAAGCTAAGTTTAACTTCTAACTGTTAACATGATATGAAATGTTATAAATTTATAAAATGAAACATGAATAATGAAATGAAATGAAACAACTTTAGTCTTTCACGAAGCATCATATTCATAATTCACAATCATTACCAATGAGTTATAATTGCCAAGGCCCAACTTCAAACTTCAAATTTTCATTGTCACAGTGATATATTGTTTACAAAAAATATCATTATGATATGAAAGAGTCAAGAGTCAAGAGTCAAGGACTCAAAACTCAACATTTATGAAAACTAAAGTCCAATAGAAACTAAAAAAGACAAGTAAACTGTAAATGATAAATCTACATGTGGCCCTTGCCACGAGAGTCTCCAGGAGTATAAGTAGGTCGTGGTGGTCTTC
>APFE030203481.1:44085-87048 GCA_000404065.3 Pinus taeda
GCAACTATGGAACGGACTAAGGGAACAGGACAGGTTGGACGGGGCTTCACCCTTTGTCATATGGAAGTTCAGGATCCTGGCAGTCCTGGATCAACATCGCATCAAGGACTATGCTTTAAAAACCGTGGCTATCCCAGTTGACCCAGCTGAGAACAAGAAGTATGAGGATGCAATGGCGAGGGCGAAGTGCATGATCCTAGACAGGGTCAAAGATCATGTCGTACCACATATTGTTGAGAAGAACACAGCAAAGGAGATGTGGGACACCCTGACCACCTTATACCAGGGCTCTTCCGTGCAGAGGAAGATGCTATTGGAGAATCAGCTGCAGTCATATCATATGCGGAAAGGAAAAGCAGATAGATGCATTCCTTCTCAAGTTGCAGGAGATTTGCGACCAGCTCACTTCCGTGAGGTCTACACCTGATCCTAAATTTATGGTCAGGACTACCCTGAATGCAGTCTCCAAGGAGTGGGAGACATTTGTACAAAGGATTTTGGCCAGGACTACTCTTCCCGGTTAGGAGGAGATGTGGGCAGCTCTTCGCCAAGAAGAGATTAAGAGGATGACCAAGGCGAGGAGTAGTGGCAAGCAATGTTTTAAAACTCTGACTCCGACTCTGACTTGGCCAAGGGTTGACTCCGACTCCGACTCCGTCTTGGTATCGACTCGGCCGGTTTGATTTCAATGACTCAGTCGTTGTAAAAAATACATTAAATGTTTTTTTTTTATAAAAAAAAAACATAATTTTAAAGATTTTCATTCATGTTTCCAAGCACAAAGCTTTAGAATATAGATAGAAGACAACATATGATCAAAGTAGGCTCATGAATATATCCACTATATCAAAATGGCACCCAGTGCACTGTCCAATACATACATGATGCTGATATAGAGATCAAAACAAAAACACATAACCAAGGAGGCTAGAAATGGCCTCTACAACAAAAGTAAACTGTGAAACATCACTAGTCACCACTAACCAATACTACTGGCTAACTACTAGAGGAGCCAACATCATCTGGCTGAACCTCTGAATCAGAGTTAGACGAGGAAGCCCATGGCTCCTCCTCATCATCATCTCCAAATGCAACTGTAGAAGTTGTAGCACTAGCAGGCTGTGCAGCTGGTGGCTACTGAGATAGACGAGATATGCGCTTCCGTCGTGGCTGAGCTGAGGAAGCACCTGCAACTGGAGGACTTGGCGCTGACCTTGAGGCAGGTACAAGTGGATCTGCATTCAACTGAACACTATGTTCGACTGATGCCACCGTCTGTAAATCCAAATCAAGTTCCTCATCAGAATCAAACTCTATTGGATGACTCTCCACTACCCAATCTGATGTTGGATCAATATCTTCCAACACAATGGGATCTGAATCAGGTCTTTTGTTCAGCAATTGGTTGCGTCTGAGCCAGAGGTTGTATTAGACATAGACTAGATCATTTAACCGTTTTTGATCCAAATGGTTTCTCTTCTTCGTGTGAATCCTCTCAAAGACAGACCAATTGCGCTCACACCCAGTACCACTGCAAGTTTGACTCAAAATACGAATTGCAAACTTCTGCAATTGAGGACAATGGCTACCAAAAGCCTCCCACCATTGTCCTGCAAAAAAACTAGGAGTGTAATGAGTTAGTTCAACAAAATTACAAATTATATCCAACTCTCAAATTATAAAGGATTTAACAAAATAAGTATTAAGAATTTGAAAATTAAAATTTTTGTTTAGCTGGCTCATCTGCTTCCCTTGCAACCTTTGCTAGGTTCTTCCCAAAGGTACCTGTGGCTTTGTTGAAGGGTTTGACCTATCAGTGTATCTCCAGTTGATCACACTCCAATGGGATCATGCGATCAATGCAGTCAACCAATCCATCTCTAACCTCCCCACTCAAAGCTCCTGTCGCCAAAGCTTTATAATGATACTGTGGGTTCAAAAAATAACTAGCTGCATGTATAGGGCGATGGAGTTGATTGTTCTATCTTTCATCAATGATTGCCCAAATGGGCCCACACTTAGCCACTTTATCCTTGTATGCCCTCTTTATTTGCTCCTTTGCTTGATCCACAGCCTCATAAATGAAGCCCATAGCCAATCTTTCCCCATCCACCAATTGCAACACCTTAACCAGTGGCTCAGCAACCTACACAATCTCTGCTACCTTTCTCCAAAATATTTCTTCATTAACTTTCTTTTTCAATTCTTTGCTTTCCTGTTTGAGAGACCAGTGGCTTTGATTCCATTCATCAGCGGAAAATATCTTTTGCAAGTTTCTATGTTGTGAAAGCATATATTTCAATGTCAAAAAATGAGTAGCAAATCTAGTGATGGCAAGCCTAATAATATCCCTACCCCCTATGTGTCTCCTCATAAGGCTCAAAATCCATGAATGATTGTAGATAAAAAAAATTATGCTTTTGGCATGATCTACAATGTTTTTGACCCAATCTAATTTGCCAATATTCTCAAGCATGAGGTCTATGCAATGTGCAATAAATAGGGTCCAAAATATGGTTTTGTGTTTTTCCTCTAACAATTTACCAGCAAGAACATAGTTAGAGACATTATCTGTGATGACTTGAACAACGTTAGCCACCCCCACCTCCTCAACAACCTCATCCAATAGCTAAAACAACAATTGTCCATCTTTCACCCTATCAGATGCATCAACTGATTTTAGAAGATAAGAAAGTTTATGATGGTATGGTTCCTTTGATTAGCCCATCCATCTGACATGATGGTGTATCCTGTTCTTGCCCATGAATCTTTGAAATCTTTCAAATACTCATTAATGGAGGAAATTTCTTTCTGCAAACGATACCCCCTTATCTCATGAATAGCAGGGCCTTTGAAGCCTTTTCCAGCAGCAAATATGGCATCAAAAATAGGCTCATAATATGGTGAACGAGAAGCATTTACGGGGATATCAGCATCATACCACCATCTACATAAGTGATCACAAGCAGTTTCCCTCAATTCTTTCTTCCAATGGTCATCTAAAGTGGGCTGCAAAGTTCTACTAGCTTCAGGACCATGTGCATCTGATGGAGAGGAGGGTGTGACAGTGAAATAACTTTTGATATTCATATCACCCTTCTTTTTCATTTTATCCTTACCCTTTTCTTGAATAGACTCCAAAGAGGGAGGAACATATCGAAAGGGGTTGGATGCATCAGCATAAGGGACAAAAGAAGAACCCTCAAAATCAAAATGGGGGTTGGTAGCCATCATTTTTTGTATACTCCCCTTCCTCCCCATTTTAGCCTCTATTTCTTTTTGCCTGGCCTTTTCTTCTTTAAACTTCTCAAAGCTATTTAACAACTCCTTTCTAATCTCCCCAATTTCTGGTGATTCACATGGAGTAATTTGGCCTCTAATCCCTGCCAAGTGTTGTTTCAACCTATTAATGCCCCCAGGACCATCCTTAATTTTTCTATGACAAAATCCGCAATGCATTTGACTATCAACCATTTCAACATATGTCCAAGCAGCATCTTTCACTCTAGGTGCTATTTTTTGACTTGGAAATGAAAGGAAAAAAATCTGAAAATGAAAACAAAAAAAATAGCATTACTTCAATGGTCATTTCTTTCACAAAAAACACTCTTTTCAATTTCTAGATTTGCACAAAAAAATAAATAGGCAAAAACAAATTTTTAGAAGTGAAAAAAAATACCTCTAAGAACAAACTGCCTCCTCAAAATTGCTCCAACAAACCAACTCCTCAATGTTGCTCTAATGGCTGCCCAAGAAGCTCCTCACTCCTACTACAATGCTTGCCCAAGACTCCTCACTGCTGCTCCAAAAACAAACTCCACAACTCTTCACAAATTCTCACTCAAATGCAATGAGATGGTTGAGGAAATGAGAGGGTTTGGGTAGGTTTTATAGGGTTTAGGAGAGGGAAATGGACCACAAAGAACCCAAAGGCACATTAGAATGGGCTTTGGGGTCCCCAAAAACCCAAGATAAAAAAAAAAAGGATGCATTCTGGCCACTCTTACCGAGCTAGCCGAGTTGGCTCGGACTCAGCCGAGCCGGCCGAGTTGTTACCGAGCCGACCAAGTCGGTATCCAACTCGGCCGGGTTGTTACCGAGCCAGCCAAGTCAGTATCCAACTTGGTCGGGTTGTTGCCGAGCCTAGCCGTATTGTTACCGAGTCGGCCAAGTCGGTATCCAACTCGACCGGGTTGTTACTGTGCCGGCCAAGTTGGTATCCAACTCGGCCGACTCAGTAACAACCCGGCCGATTGAACCGAGTCACCCACCGTGTCGACCCGGTCAGCCGTCAACTCGGATTGACTCGACCGTTTCGAAGTCAATTCAGCTGGGTCTTAAAACAGTGGTGGCAAGGGAGATCGAATCAAGAAATAGGAGGATGCAGCTCTAGCATCTGCGGGACAGTAAAGGAAGAGGAAGAAGAAGGACATCTCCAAGGTTAAGTGCTTCCATTGTGGGGAGCTGGGACATTATGCATCCCAGTGTCCCAGGAAGAAAAACAAGGGAGAGACTTCTGATTCAGAGGCAGCTCCAACTAAGGCGGAGAAAGAGGTCGAGACTAATGACGATTGTGCCATGAGTGCTCATGCACCTCTAGATAAGAGGTGGGGAGACATCGAGTTGTAGTCAGGAGGACTACATACTAGGGCAGGATCCTTGAGGTATCCAAACTCTTGGATCACATCCGGCTACGGGAGCCCTTAAAGACAGTAGCATGATGACAGATGTCGGGTGGAGCAAAGTGTAGTGGAATAGAAAGGCAGGGCTAGAGTGCAGATTTTTGTAGCAGCGCAGTAGAGGTTGCAGCAGTGCGAGAGGCACTTAAGAGGTTGCAGCAGTGCAGTGGCAACAGAGGGAGCACAGGTTAGCAGCGGAGGCAGCTTCAGCATCACGAGGCTTCTACATTGACTGAGATGTCAGTATTTGGGGGAAGTCAGTTACCTACTTCTCATTAACTAAGTTGCAGTGTAGCAGTTAGCAGTGGCAGTGCTAAGGCCAGCATGGGCAGCATGTTGAGAAGGAGCTGCAGTACAGATGTAGCAATGGTCGTGGCAGTGTCATGGGCAGCAGTGCAGGAAGCAGCAGTGCATGGGATGTTAGGCAGTAGGCCAAACATCAGCACAGGTACCGGTGCGGAAGATCAGTGTGATGTTTCTGTGGTGAAGCATTACTAGCGCACATTCCTCGCTAAGAGGGAGTATTGATTTGTGGTAGCATCGGATGTGCTCTAGCCATAAAATTTTGTGGAGAGGCTAAAGCACATAAGATCTCCAAGACCCAGAAATCATTTGGTGAAATTACACCCAAATGGAGAGATATTAAAATAATTAATATTTTTAATGGGATTCCTAAGTATAAACTTAGGAAAATTAAAATATTAATGTGTATTAATATAAAATGGGTGAGAAAGTTCTAAATGATGAGGAGCAAGCCAAATCTAATCTTAGTCGTTGATTAGGGACTTAAATTTTGCCATTGAATCGTCAACAGGAAAAATATAAGAGGAGGCTTGAGGATCAGTTGGAGATACAACAAGTTGATCAGTCAATTTGATTTTTTGGGGCAGGGTTTGCTAAGAAGTCGAGTTAGTGATCTGTTGTAGTGAGGGGCAGCTCGGAAAAAGGCCGAGAATACATATCAGAGAGATAGAGAAAGTATTGAGGAGACAGCGCAAAGCCTTGGAAGGTTGACGTAGAGGTAGCCAAGACTGACGCAGACGCTGAGGAGGCCAACGCAAGTGACACAGAGGGCCAAGAGGCTGACGCAAAAGCAGCGAAGGCTGCACAGAGGATAGCAAAGTTGACGTTTGGCTATACAGGCAGCGCTGAGGAACTTTCGTGGGGCAAACTGGGAGCTGAGAGGCAGACGCAGAGAAGAAGAGAGTGACACAATTCCAGATAGAAGCTTGGAGCAGCCTTCGCTGTCCAGCTAAGGAACTGTCAAAGTTGTTGTGGGATCAATCATCCGATTGCTGATCAGTCGGAATATCTATCTCCGAGGAGAGGTACTTCTGCCAAGGAAATTATCTGAAGGGTGAGCCATTTCTGGCACCCTAGTTCTATTCAAAAAACTGCATAATAATAAAACCCTCATATTTGTTGCACCAGTTTTCTTGCATTGGGTTTTTCTGGGGACGCTTGTCCAAAAATAACGGGGTCCCTTGTGTTGTCTCAGTTATTTCAGTTGTTGATCTGTACAAGTGTGAAGGTTGCATTTGTGTTTATTTCGGTATTATATATATATATATATATATATATATATATATATATAATAGATATTATTATAATAACTTGTTAATGGAAAGAACAAGTAGGAGACAATAAACCAGTCAATGCAGTAGGGATTCCTGATGTGTCAAACTTAGAAATTTTCACAATCAACATCTTGATTGCCTTTTTTAACCATTTCGCATCTTGGGTTACTTGGTATTTTGTGGCATATTGTTGAAATTTACACTTGTATCTCTAAGCATTTTATCTTCTCTAAGATTGTAATTCATTATTGTTAAGTACTCTTAAAGAGATTATAATTAAGTACTTAAACAACTTAAAAAAAATCTTAACTCAAAATAAATCTCACTCATAATCTCTTGCATAAGCATACTAGATCTAGATTTGCATTAATAGTTCACCTCCTAGCATAAGCTAGGTTGATAGAGATATAGGACAATCCTTCTTATCCAGCTTGAGGGGCCTCGGCAACTCTTCGGTGGTTAACACAGTGACCTTGCAGTCGTCAGAGCCACAGTCTCTCCAACACCGGAGGCATCAGGTGATAGAAGCCTAACAGAAGGTAATGTTAATCAAGCCCTAGTCTGCTTCCTGTTAGCCTCCTTTCCACAACCTGCCTTGGAGCCCAGCTTCAAAATAGTTAAAGGAAGGTTACACTTAGACTAGGCATTTAACTAAAATTAACCAAGATCATTGCATCTCACATAGGTCCTAAGACTTGCATATCATATAGGTTAGTCAATCATTCAAGTAGCAGGTGTCCATCCAGTTATTTGGTTCCAATTCATAAGAAGCAAGAATTTGTGACACCATTAAGGCACTGGTCTCATAATATTAAAATCGAATTTAATCAATAATCTTGCTTAATTTTGAACCAAGTGGCTAGGCCACTCATCCGTGTCTCCCAAGTAAGTTGATTCTCAACTTGCTTTCCTTCATTCCATAGGGACTACCCCTGTAGCCTGTTGTTGGGAGACAACTAGAACAGAGTGGGCAGGGATCAAAGTGGCAGGCCTCGTCCTGAGGGTTGTCCTAGTGCCTGTACAATCTAGGCAACAACAGGGGGTAAATTCTCTCTCTCTTATTGATAGCTAGCAATATTGTGACATTGGTCTGTGAAGAAAATTCTCACTTTTCATTGCTATCAGATTGCTAAAGAAGTGGACTATTGGATTTATTGATTACATTGCCTCTTGTGGTCATATTGGAATAAACACTTCTTGTGCATTTGCTAACTTGTTGTTTCTTGGAAGTGAACTTCATATCTCAATTTATAATCTTGAAAATCAATTCACTCTTAAAAGAACTTAATTGATCATTATAATTGTGATAAGAGTAATCTTGAGAGTATCTAAAGAATTGCTAATTGTGTTGTGTTAAATTATGGTATGTTCTATGCTTAGAGCAGTTTACTTATCTTTCTTATTATTATCCACAGATTAGCAATCACATGTACGTAAGTAAAGTGCAGATAGAACATTAAATGATCAACAGAAAACAAGCCAAGACAAGAGAAACAAGATGTAGCGGCTAGCCAGGGACAAACCCCAATATGGGGAAACCCTCTGATCAAATCTTCTTTTATCTTCAATAATTTAGCAGAGAGAAATAGTACAAAAATCTGATTTATATCAGCAGCAGCAAACCCTAGATCAACGGCATCAGCATCAGCGACATCAGCATCAGTGGCATCAGTATCATCGGCATCATCGGCATCACTGACATCAGCATCACCGACATCAGCATCATCGGCATCACCGGCATCACCAGCATCAGCATTATCGGCATCACCGGCATCAGCATCAGCCCTAAACTAGGGCAGTCAATATCTTCCAAACCGGAGGTCAAATCACCTCGATTCCTATGCCAAAAATTGTGGATTTCCAAGGAGAGTCAACTTCACCTACTGGGCAGTCAAGAGAGAGTGTTGGTCAACGCTAGTCAAAGTTCCAATCTACAGTTTGTAAACCCTTAGAAAACTGCGTACTTCCTTCCCACGCATGAGAGAGAGACCTATCTGCGCAAGAGAAAGAGAGAGAGAGACTCCTTTCTGCGCAAAAGAGAGAGAGAGATGGATGAGAAGAGTGTATCCAAATGACGAAAAGACCTCCTGTATTTATATACAAATGTTGATGATGAATAGATGCGTCTGTTGGGCTTCTGAGCCTACATGAGTTGTTGGTCGGCTTGATAATTATTCTATAATCAAAATAAATTCATATCTCCATAAATACTTATCGGAATCGGATGATCTTTAGATTAATCCTACACCTCTCGATGAGAGGAATCTAGCAAAAATATTATCAGCCATGAATAAGGTGATCCTCATGGAGTTTGGCCCTAGTTGCCAATTTTAACACTCCCTCTCAACTAGGGAGAACTCCATCTGCAATTTGTCTGACCGTTGCTACTATTCATCCATCAAATGCACTGCCCTGAACAGCTTGACCCCTGCTCTGCTCTACCTTGCTATGCTTTGCTATGCTCTGCTCTGCTCTGCTCTGTTCTGCTCTGCTCGAACTATGAAGAAGAAGAAGAAGTGATTAAGGATGTATCATACGATCCTCCACTGATCCGAAGTCAATCTCAGAGTGTGTACCACTGGTCCCAGACCAGTCCTCTACTGACCCGAAGTCAGTATCATAGTGGGTACCACTCTCACTGGTCTCAGACTAGTATCATTAATCCTAGATCAATGAAGGTCATCCTAGCATAGCGAGTACGGTAGATACAACGATGCGTCCATCGGTACTACTATGGTCCCTATCCTCATTTCCCTGCTCATTGATCAGATGAGAGGTACTTCCCATGAGTCCCAGACTGCATGGGTAGGATGCCTTGACAGGAGAACTAATCATCCTGTCCACAGGAGAGCGAATCATCCTATCCACAGGAGAGCGAATCATCCTATCCCACAAGAGAGCGAATCATCATGTCCACAACAGAGCGAATCATCATGTCCACAACAGAGCGAATCATCTTGTCCCACAAGAGATCGAATCATCTTGTCCCACAAGAGAGCGAATCATCCTATCCACAGAAGATCGAATCATCCAGTTCAATGGATGCCACGGAGAACTAATCATCTTGGCCTACAGGAGAACAAATCATCCTATTCCACAATCGCCATGGGGAACACATCATCCAAGCCCATAGGAGAACTAATCATCCTGTTCCATAATCGCCACGGAGAACGAATCATCCTGGCCCACAAGAGAACTAATCATCCTGTTCCATAGTCGCCACAGGGTGTCAGAGGGGAAGGTTGAACCTTTTACCCTGTACAAAATGCACCAACAGGGGATGGTGAGTCACCCTGTGGTCATATCTCACTCCAAGAAGTACCATGCGCCCCCCGGAGCTCCCAGAGCTCAGTACATCATACTTGACCCTCATCAGAGGGTCTCTGAACGACACCAAGTCGTTCTCGGAAAGTCAGGAATTTGACCTTTCCTAGGGCCTTTGTCAAAATGTCAGCGACCTCTTCATCTGTAACGATATGTTGGAGCCTTATTGCTCCTTGCTACACCATATCTCGAATATAGTGGTACCTGATATCGATATGCTTGGAGCGATCATGAAATATGTGATTTTCTGATAAACAGATCCCGCTCTGGTTGTCACATAGAATCACAGTGGTATCCAATGTAAATCCATATAGCTCACTGAAGAGCTTTTGCAACCAGACTGCCTCACAGGAGGCCATGCTAGCAGCAATATACTCTGCCTCGGTGGTGCTCAAAGCCACCAACTTTTGCTTCCTACTCATCCAGGATATTGAAGCAGATCCCAAAGAGAAACAACACCTGGAAGTGCTCTTACGATCCACCACACTGCCTGCCCAATCAGCATCAGTGCATCCAAGTAGTCTCACATCTCCGACAGTGTATCTTAACCCATAAGTAGTTGTGCCACGAAGATATCTCAATAGATTCTTGGCACCAATCCAATGTATGTGGTAAGGTTCAACAATATGTTGATTCACTGTGTTGACTGCAAAGCATATATCTAGATGGGAGTTCACTAAGAACATTAATGTTCCGACAAGTTGACGATACTCGGTGGCATTTCGTAAAACAGGTCCAGATGCACTACTACTTAACTTTTTGAAGTCAAGCTCCATCGAGGTAGTTACGGGCTTGCAGTCCACCATACTGAATCTTTCCAATATCATCACCACATATTTTCCTTGAGATAGGAAAATTTCCCCTGACTTCTGCCAAACTTCAAGTCCTAGGAAATAATGCATCAGTCCTAGGTCCTTCATTTCAAATTCAGAAGCCAACTCCCTCTTACATTTGTGAATGAGAGGATCTGCACCTGTTAGAAAGAGGTTATCAACATACAACACTAGTATAAGAGGTTTGTCATCTTCAACCTTAAAGTAAAGGTTGGGATCGGCTTCACTCCTAGTGTATCCCAGCTTCATCAAGTAGCTATCGATCCTCTCATACCATGCGCGGGGTGCTTGCTTCAGCCCATAGAGGGCCTTCTTCAACCTGCACACACGAGATTTTCGATCATAAATCTCAAATCCTTCGGGTTGCTCCACGTAGACCTCTTCTTTGATCGAACCATGCAAGAATGCAGTCTTAACATCCATCTGATGTAGTTTCCATCCTTGTGAAGCTGCAAGGGCTATGATCAAGCAGATGGTGATATATCTGGCAACAGGTGCAAATATCTCGTCATACTCTTTTTCTTTCAGTTCCCTGGTGTTAGCTTCTTGAGAGCTCCTCACAGTAGGAAGATTGTTCACCTTGATGAGAGCCATATCTTCGTCAAAGGTGACATCACGACTAATCACAACTTCCCTTTGACCGGCTACATAGATTCTATAGCCCTTAGTATTTTCACTATAGCCCACGAATATTCCTTTCTTTCCAGATGCACCCAATTTATTCCTTTTCTCTTTCAGCACATGAAAATATACAAGGCTTCCAAAAATTCTAAAATGAGATATATCAAGTTTCTTACCGATGAACATTTCTTCAGGAGTTTAGGAACCCAATGCTTGATGGGGGCATCAGTTTTGTATATATACGGCGGTGTTTGCAGCTTCGGTCCATAGAAATTTCGGAAGTCTTTGATCATGAAGCATAGCACGGTCAGCTTCCATAATCGTACGGTTCTTCCTTTCCGCCACACCATTCTGTTCAGGAGTGTATGGTGTAGTAGTCTCCCTCTTAATGCCAGCCTCTTTACAAAAGTCGCAAAACTCATTAGATTCATATTCAGTCCCATTATCAGTCCTTAAGATCTTGATCTTCTCTTCGGTTTGATTCTCGATAAAGGCTTTGAAGTGTCGAAACCAGGAGAACACTTCATCCTTCTTTTTCAAGAAGGATATCCAAGTCTTGCGAGAATAGTCATCTGTAAGAGTGAGGTAATATGAATATCCTCCCAAGGAATTCACAGGCATCATACCGGATATGTCTGAGTGAACTAATTGCAATATATCGGAGGTCTTGCTTTGGCTTGAGGGGAATGGTCCCCTTTTTAGCATTTCTTCGACACATCCAGGACATACACCTTCTTGCTCTATTCTGAACTCGGGCATCCCGGTCACCATTTTTCTTACATCAGGTAGCGCTTTATAATTAAGGTGAGCAAACCTCTGATGCCATAGTTCGGACTAAAGAGATGTGTCACAAGACATGACACCTAGCGGACTTCCTCTGACCTGATAGTGAATCAACTCGAAACCCAAGAGTGAAGGCATCTTTAATATTTTTTCCATACACGTACCTTGCCATCGCTGAAAGCCACCTCGTAGCCTTTGTCTTCCATTGTCGAAATGGACGCCAGGTTCTTTTTGAGATCAGGTACATATAATACATCCAGTCTATTGTAGATTTCCTTGGAGGTGTTCACTTCAGAAACATAGGCCACCAAGCGCTTGTCGATAGAGTCCCGGATGATCTTCTTTCTTTGACTTCTCCGGATTTCCATTTGTTCCTAGTAGTAGCGGATGCATTTGACAGAGGCTCAAAAATATTGCCTCTCACGTGTTCCAACACTTCTTGATCTTCTAAAGTCAAATCAAGAGATATCTTCCATCTGTGATAGTCAAACTTTTCACGGAGCTTGTCTTTGACGGGGAAGAGTGTTGAGGACCCCATAGTTCTTTTTAGATAGCCTTGCCAACCTTCTCTTTGGTGATTACTCTTGCTCTTGCTTTGGCTTTGTCTTCACCTTAGCTCCGATACCATGTTAGATTATGGTATGTTCTACGCTTAGAGCAGTTTACTTATCTTTCTTATTATTATCCACAGATTAGCAATCACATGTACATAAATAAAGTGCAGATAGAACATTAAACAATCAACAGAAAACAAGCCAAGACAAGAGACACAAGATGTGGCAGCTAGCTAGGGACAAACCCCAATATGGGGAAACCCTTTGATCAAATCTTCTTTTATCTTAAATAATTCAGCAAAGAGAAATAGTACAAAAGTCTGATTTATATCAGTAGCAGCAAACCTTAGATCAGTAGCATCAGCATCAGCGGCATCAACATCATCGGCATCAATATCATCGACATCACTGGTATCAGCATCAGCATCATCGGCATCACTGGCATCAACATCACCGGCATCAGCGTCATAGGCATCACTGGCATCAGCATCATCGGCATCACCGACATCAGCATCACCGGCATCAGCATCATCGGCATCAGCCCTAAACTAGGGCAGTTAATATCTTCCAAACCAGAGGTTAGTTCACCTCGATTCCTATGCCAAAAATTGTGGATTTCCAAGGAGAGTCAGCTTCACCTACTGCGTAGTCAAGAGAGAGAGAATGCTGGTCAAAGTTCCAATCTGCAATTTGTAAACCCTTAGAAAGTTGCGTCCTTCCTTCCCACATGTGAGAGAGAGACCTGTCTGCGCAGGGGAGAGAGAGACTCTTTTCTGCACAGAAGAGAGAGAGATGGATGAGAAGTGTGTATCCAAATGACAAAAAGACCTCCTGTATTTATATACAAATGTTGATGATGAGTAGATGCGTCTGTTGAGTTTCTGAGCCTACATGAGTTGCTGGTCGGCTTGATAATTATTCCATAATAAAAATAAATTCATATCTCCATAAATACTTATCGGATCAGATGATCTTTAGATCAATCCTACACCTCTCGACGAAAGGAATCTAGGAAAAATATTATCAGCCATGAATAAGGTGATCCTCATGGAGTTTGGCCCTAGTTGCCAATTTTAACATGTTGAAAGATTATCATTGTTGAAAGAAGCATCGGACTCGTATATTCATTGTCTTTTCATAAGCAATTGTCCATTGTGATCCTGTTAACACTTTTCTGTCGCCATCTATTTCGTTCGTTGAGCACTTTCTTTTGGTGAAGATTGTCATTGTAAATTGTTAAGTATTTCTCTTCATTGCTCTAAATTGAATCTACTTAAAACATTTAACGACTTCACCTTAAGGATAATCACCCATATTTTGCATCCACATTCCAGGATTAGCCTTGCATTAATTAACTTTCTCATCCAACTTGTGAAGTCTAGAACCTCTCTTGTGATTAACATGGTGACCTTGCAGTTGTCAGAGCCACAGTCTCTACAGCACCGGAGGCATCAAGTGGTTAGAAGTTAGAATTCCAGGGAAGGTATCGTTAATATAGTTTTTTTTGTCTTTCTGTGTGTTTCTCTCCCCATCCTACACTAGAGACTAGTTTCAAAATAGTTGAAGGGAAGGACTCCCATAGGTAGGAATCTAACTTAAAATCTACCAAGATCTTGCATTTCACTTAGTTTTAGGTGTCGCATTTCATACAGGATAGTGAGCATCCTAAGCAACAACTATTCATCCAATGGCTTGGTAAATAATTTACATTAAGCAAGTAATTTGACTCCATTAAGGCACTGGTCTCTCAAATAATTTAATCTATTTGTGCTAATAACTAAACTTGTTAATCATAATTAACCAAGTTGTTAGGTCATCTAGTTGTGTCTCCGGGACTTGTCGGTTGCCGACAGGTCTTTCATCCTCATATTTCATACGGACTACCCCCCATAGTTTGCTGTAGGGAGACATCTAGAACGGAGAGGGCAGGGATCAAAGTGACAACCCCCGCCTTAAGCATTCTCACATCTTACCTGTACAATTTGGGCAGCAACATGTAGGAAGGTCGAAAATCATTTATTTAAGAGGTCGAGATTGTCAAGTTTGGGAGGCCGAATTTCATCTTAGTGATTGATCCAATAAGAGGCCAATTTGCATCTTCAAGGAGGGCTGAATTTCTCAGTTGAAGGGCCGAATTAGAAAGGCATTCAAGAGCATGTGTTTTCAAGAGTCCATCCACTAGGTTTTTGTCTGAATAATTTATGTAAAATTCCTCCAGAAATCCATTAATAAAAGAAGATAGGGTTTTGCAGTATATTCTCTCATTTATGGGCTTTTCAATTTAATTGAAGTGCTGGGAAATTTTATTGAGCAATGTATCTGTGAATCTGGAAAAAAATATATATGGTGTATTTCTTGAAAAGTATTTTTTGAATAATTTAGCCATATAAATTGAAAGGGTATATTACAGTGGTATTAGAGCTGAGCATCCTTCCAGCTTGAAAGGCTCACCACAGTTGATGACTCCAAGGGATCGAGAATTTGTAACTTATGGAGGAAGAAGAAGAAAAAGGGAACCCCTACCCAGAATCAGAGGAAGAAGATTGAGGAATGGGAGATCATGAGGATCAGCCTTGGAAAAGTCTCAAGCATGCCCTGAACGATTTAGCCCAAGGACAGCAGGAGATGGTCCAGACCATGAAAGCCATCGCTTAGTCCATGCCCAGCCTTCACAAGAGTCAACACAACAATGGAGCAAAAGGCTCAAACAGAAACTATAGCTTGCTCGGAGGAGATAGCAATCATCATGCTGAGGTTAGCAATTCATCCAATCCATTCCAACAAACAAAGCTGCATCAAGGCCACTATTGCCCAAATTCTTGGAAAAATATCAAAGAAATTTACAACAATTTTGATGCTATTCTCCTCAACCAAATGTTATCCATCTAACGAAAAGAGCCATTGTAGCTGCACTGAGTAAAAGAGCGATATCTTCCAAGCATCTCCACACTTTATTTATTATTTGTCCAATAGCACTCTCTAAACAGAAGTTCCCACTTCTTGAATATAATAGCAATTAGGGAAGATCTCAGAAAAAGCGCAATCATAACTCAAGATTTTTTGTTTGTGATTGTTATAGATTCAGATATCTTTGAAGGCCACTTCGCCTTTTTACTGTCTCATGTGACATTTTGAGCTCAAAGGAAATAACTATCTTAATATACAAGGGGCTATAAGACTGTTGGTGAAATTAAAAGTGATATATATGTATTCATACCTATGCCGCGCTTGTTCATAACTAAATATTGAGCTTTTGACAAGCTTCACTTCAGGATCTTCAAGTTCTTCATTTCCTAGAAATGAAACAAAACTAGAAATTTTATGTTATCCGTAAACAATTTATCAGAACAAAGTGCTGACCACAAAATGCTGTTCAAGAAGAAATTGCTTGCCTTTATTTTTGAGTGCAGCCAAGAAGGATTCCTCCACTTTTGTACTTGTGTAAATCACAAGAGGTCTTGCCTGATATTTGACTGAACAGACACATAGCAGTCCACTAATAAATCACTGATCTGTTAAGTGATCTCCATGATACACTAAAGTAGACAAATGGCCTCAGATTGCAACACTTCTGGTATGATAAAAATCTCATCCTAGGCAATTTTAACAATATACAAGTGTACAATTAAATGTATTTTCCTTTTATACGTCCATCTTGATGTGTAAGCTCAATTTACATATAGACTGCGGAAACTAAAACACATTTAGTACAATCATGTGAGACAAACCCAGCTCTACAATAGGGAAATCTCCAAACTCATCTTCCCAAGCCTCTAGGACATAAAGTCGGTGATCATTGGCATCATAATATGCAATCCCAAGCCTGCATACATTTTACAAAGTCGAAAAACTTATTTGATATAATACAAAAGCATAGTTCTAGCTCTAAAGAAGCAAAAACAAACCTTGATATGTGCTCACAGCTGAAACATGGAAAGAAATCAAAATGGAAGCAAGAAAACAAGAACAAACATGCAAAACATAACATGTGATTGCCTTCCTGTAGAATGATAATCTGTACACTCTTCTACCAGCTATATGTATATACTATATATACGAATATAATGGGTATAAATTTAGCATGTAAAAGATTATCACAAGCACCATGCTTGCAGACGTGGATTTTGAATAAAACACAGCCAAATATGGATAATAGAATGATGATGAAAAGCAAGATAAAAGATAAAAGGAAAGCATAAAGCTAACTACAAGTTCTCATCATTTCCTCCATGCAAAGAGAAATTGTCCCCAGTTTTTGATGATCTTGAGGGGACACACACTTTGAAATGGATGACGTAATATTCTTTTGGATTTGTGTTGTTGATGCCTTGGTTCACTAATATATGGCTCCACTCCCTAGCATGATTGTTATGACTCAAAGCTTAGGTGATACTGAACAATAATGCACATTAACACTTAATGTTGCAGATATGTCTTATTTCTCCTGTTTTTTTTTAATCCCAGGAGGTGAGAGGGGGATTCAGGTTGTCAGTTTTTCTGCGTGTAGTCTAACAAGGCGGAGGAGTTGCCCCGAAAGTTATGCAAATTCCGGTCATATTTAGAAAAAATCCGGCAAAGATTTTTGTAAATCCAAGTTATAGTTGTTAAACTTCAAAATTTTAGGTGTCTTAGATGTTTTTGATGGTGCTGAATCTATTTCCACCATCAAAAACACAATTCAAACACTGCATCTACAAGATTTTTTGAAATTTTTTTACCTCAATTCCGGCCACTTTTAGCTGTCCAGGCAATTCCTCTACCTTGTTAGACAACTCCGTTTTTCTGAGTTTCTCAAGTCCAAATTTATTCTTGCCAATAATTTCCCTGATATTTTTGATAAGTTTGTTCCCGATCCATCGGTGATATATTCCCCAAAATGATATTTGCAACATTGATCAGACCCAAAGGTGAAAAACAGTACTTGAAGCTAAATCACAACACCCAGAGGTGAACAATAGCACCTAAAAGTGAAGAACAGTTCCTCAAACTAAAGATTAAAGCCCAAAGGTGCAATCAATGATAAATAGGCAGAAGTATTATAAATTTAGGACCACCAATTCTAAGGCCAAGTCTATGGCATGCAATTACATATAGTTAAAAAGAGAGAGAAAAGTGATTATATCATTTAAAAGCATGCCTAAAATGAAAACGAAAATAGTTACATTGCATTCAAAAGGAAGATAATGGTCTTGTATGTACTATGTAGCTCAAGCACATATTAATGGATGAGAGTTATGACGTTTATTAGAGTAGAAAATCATTTCCCCTTCTATCATGAAGGCTATTATTAGTTCCCTCTTTGTGGTTCTTGTTACCGCTCAAACTAGTAGGGGTCCTAGGAGGGGATCCTATAGGGAAACTACTAGATCAAGGGCAACAATGGAACGATAGCCCACTGTCACCTCAACTAAGGCTCTCTGCTCTTTATGGACTTTCACCAATGGGAGGAGACTCGGTATAAAGGGGAATCACTAGATGAATGGAACAATGAGAGGGCGAGGAGTGATTCATAAAGCCTATTCGCAAGAGAGACTCAATTATATGGTTTTCTTGCTCGGAAAGTGTTGCACACATTTTGTCAAAGTTCCAAGGAAGCCGTTGTACCATATTTTTCAAAGAATTAAGATCATCAGCCATCAACATTTTGAGTCATTGTAAACCCATTCTACAAGTTTAAATGTAAATGATGCTAGTAAGATTGTGTATTTATGTAACAACCTAGGTAAGCCTATTATTTTGGCGACAAATTTCATCCTAAGAAGTTTTTTGTCTTACTGATTCATCTACGTTTCTAAACCCAGATGATCGACAGAGTTTTTCCCTCCAGCCTCACCCCAAAGCTAAGGTGGGATTTATCGTCAAAGTCTTAAGTGAGTCCTAATGTTTTAGTTGAGTCCTCTGTAAAAGTGATTTGGGAATAATTTAAGTTGTCAAGCACACGGGGAATAATTCAAGGGTTACATGTATCAAAGGAAAGGTAAAGAGCACAACCAAAATAAACAGGTTGCTTCTAATAGATATAAGTCAGGATTAAAGGTGGATTATGTTGATTTTTGGTAGCATCGGATGTGCTTTAGCCTTGAAATTTGGAGGAGAGGCGAAGGCACATGTAATGTTCCTAAAAAGAAATTTAAGTGATAATCCAATTAAACAAACAGTGCAATAGCGGAAAATTAAAAACATTTAGCAAACACCCATGAAACACTGTAATACTGGAACTGCTGAGCCATATATTAAGAAATATGAGAACATGAGGACAATATATAAATGGAGTAGTGCACCTGGGCTTGTCTCAAGGACAAGCTGGACCAAAGCTAGGTGATAGAATAGATGGAAAGATGGTTGCTCAGCTGCTCCTCTACTATGCTCTGCATTGTCCCAGTAAACTATTGATCTGTCGACTTTGGCCTGTTGGGAAGTGTCCAAAAACCGCCCAGAAAATTCTGCCCTTTCAGCCTTAGACTCCTTGGCCAAAACCCAGAAGGGAATTTCTCTAATTTTGACTTTGGATTTTCGGCCTCTTGGGAGTTGCTCTCCGACTACTACTGCAAAATTCAATTTGCAGGAAACAACCTGCAAATCCACCTGGAAACACATCTCAAATGTTGCTTTCCCATGTACTATCTGATCCCTTGCTTCCCAGATAGTCCTTGGCCCTGGTCGCTGTTCAATCAAGCCCCATGAATTTGCTGTTGGAGGCCACTGCGCAGTCCCTCTGCCCAAAAATGTGTACTACTGCGTGTACTGGCTGGCTGGCTGCAAAACATTGATAAATTACCCTCAGTCCTGCACCTTCTTTGCTCCCGAAAACTCCCAGCAAGTGAGTGGCCCCTTGGCTGGCTGAATCAACCTCTACGTATTTCTGGTTGCCCAGAAAACACACAGTCCCTTCCTCTGCATGGCTAGCTGAGCTGTGAATCGCTGCTGGAAACTCATGCAATCTCTGTGGAACAGCCTCCCTAAGGCGGGCATGGATAGTCCCCCGAAGGAGAGGTTGAATCTTCCCTGTTGAAGACTCGTGGCTAAACAGTCGGTAGACTCGCTAAGCAGCAGAGCATACAAAAGTGAGTTTGTTTGTCAAATATTCAGAATGTTGGAAAATGAGAGCTTCATCCTCTTTTATCACCTTGGGCCCCCTTAGCCTCTTGTGGGTCCTTCCTTCCACTAGCTCGAATTCCCTCCAACGTCCTCCTTGGCCAAATTTGAATTATGCATGTGGTGGCCCCCACATTCCACTAACTGCCAAAAATAATTCGAACTGCCTATAGTTCCTAAGTTTTTGCGTATGGGGTCCTCCTCCTAAACCAAACTTGCTGCCAAAATTGTGTTGTTGCATCCTATGACTAATTCATTTGAAAAGGGACATGACAGCACATGAGATCTCCAAGACCCAGAAATCGTTTTGAGAAATTCCACCCGGATAAGGAGTTACTAAAATAATTAATATTTTTAATGGTTCCTAAGTCTAAACTTAGGAAAATAAAAATATTAATGGGTATTAATAAAGAAAAGAGTGAGAAGCTTCTAAGAGACGAGGATAAAGTCTATTTTATCTTAGCTATTTATTAGGGACTTAATCTCGGCTATTGATTCATCAACAGGAAAAGTATAAGAGAAGACTTGAGGATCATTTGGAGACACACCTACAGATACTCAGTATCTCAAGGAAAATCGATTTTCAAGTAGAGGAGATCGATTTCAAAGGGAGAGTTGCAAGGTGGAGGAAGAGGAGGGCATCCGCAGCATGCAGTGACAGAGGAGGAGGTGATGCAGGGACAGTGGGAGATAGCACAGAGAGAGACACGGTCCAGAGAAGAGACGCAGAGCCTACGCAGGTTGACGCAAAGCCACTCAGAGCCACGCTGGGCCACGCAGAGTGACGCAGAAGTGGGAGCAGGGTCTCCAAAGTGTCAAAAGGTCTCAAAGGTAAAGTCTCAGGTGTTTTCTTTCAGTTTCTCTATAAAATCCTTCCTTGTAAAAGCAATTGTTGCTAAAGATTAATAAAACCCTCATCTACTGCACTAGTTTTCCCACATTGGTTCTTTCTGGGGACAATTGTCCAAAAATAACTGTGTTGATGTGATTGGTTCTTGTGCATGTATTTTTTCTCTGGGTAATTGTGTGATAACTGCAGTACAATTTATTTAATATTTATTGAAGAGATTTCATAAATAACTTATTGTGAATAATAAGTAGGTGAAATAAATGAGTTGTTGCAGTAGTAGAATTTCAGTTTAGAAATTTTCCCATGGTATCAGAGCAAAGATCCAGCAACAGGAGAGGAAAATCGATTATGGGTAAAGAGCATGATGCAGAGGCATCCACTCAAGGGGAGTCGTGCAGATTTCCAGAAGAATGCACAAGGGACATAAATTACGATTATTCTATGTTAGCTTCCAGATTGGAAGAAGAAGTCACTTGCTTAGCAAGCTCTGCCTCCTTGAAGGTTTGGTATAGATAGCGGAGCTTCCTAGCATATGACAAGGATCCGAGAATGTTTTTTAGATTATTAGGAAGAAAGAATGAATTTTCAGATCACCATGGGAAATAAGGCAAAGTGTACTCTAGCAGGAAGAGTATTATAGTTTTTCAAATCGAAGCAGGAGAGCGGCTTCGAGAAACCAATGTGTCACATGTGCCAAGATTGGGGATGAACTTACTTTTCGTATCTCAACTTCAAAACAAGGGCTATGATGTTTTCTTCATTAAGGAGAAAGTATATGTCAAACACCCAAGTTGGAAAAAGAAGGCCCAGATTGGAATCAGAAATAACAAGTTGTACAGGTTGCAGCTAGAATCACCAATGGCACTAATAGAAAGTAATGGAGACAAGGATTTGAATGAAGTATGGCACAAGAGGATGGGACACTTATACCATGGGGCTTTGGGAATTCTCAGGAAAACAGTATCAGGAGTTCCAAACTAAGTATTGAACGAGATGATGTAGTGCGCTCTAGGCAAGTATGCCAAAGCAGCGTTTTCCAAAAGTAACAATAGGGCTAAGAGTGTGCTAGGATTGATACACTCAGACATTTGCAGATTGATGTCCACAAAACCTCTTAGTGGTGCCGAATACTTCGTCACCTTCATCGATGACCATTCCAGAAAGACTTGGATCTACATTCTAAAAACCAAATATGAGATTTTCCGTCGATTCAAAGAGTTCAAGGCTCTAGTGAAGAATCTGACAGGAAAGAAGATAAAAGTGTTGCGCTCAGACAATGGGGGAGGGTATGTTGACAAGGACTTCACCGATTTTTGTGCTAAGTAAGGCATCAAAAGAGAGTGGATAGCGCCCTACAATCCTGAGCAGAATGGAATAGCAGAAAGGAAAAACAGGGCTATTGTGGAAGCAGCTAGGGCAATGGTGTATGATCAAGATATGCCTAAATTCATGTGGGTAGAAGCATGCAACATGGCAGTTTATGTCCAAGACAGGACTCCTCACAAGGCATTGGGAAAAATCACTCCGGAGAAGGTCTTCACCAGGAAGACACCTAAAGTCAGTCGTTTCAGGATATTTGGGAGTTTAGTGTATTGTCGTATACCCGAAGAGAAGAGAAAGAAATTAGATCAAACTACTGAGAAAGGATATCTTGTGGGATATAGCGAGAATGTTAAGGCATATAGAGTCTATCTTCCAGAGAGTAGGAAGGTAGTAGTTCGGCAGGATGTAAAGTTCATGGAGGGTAAGCTTTTAGGAAATTCTGAGAAATGCCTTCCGAGGAGCAGTCGAAAGATGAGCTGTTGGTCAAACCACTTCAACCAGCGGAAACTAGTACTAGAAATTCTCTTGAAGACAAAGATTCAGAATAGGAGGAATCTCAGGAAGAGGAAGAGATGATAGATGTGCCTACTACCAATGGAAGAACGAGTCAGGAACTCCGACAGATTCTACGGATGCAGAAGACTTCATTGGTGCACCCAGGAATAGTAAAAGGGAGCGAAGGCAACCAGACAGATACCAGGCCTTAGTAGCTCAGGTTGGGGAACCTTCTAGTTTTCAGGAGGTCGTTCAACATCAAGTATGGGTGGATGCTATGGTGGAGGAATACAGCTCTATAATGGTCAATGATGTCTGGGAAGTGGTACCTAGGCATCAGGATAGATCAGTGGTAGGTTCAAGATGGATCTACAAGGTCAAATATGTTGCAGACGACAGTGTAGAGAAATACAAAGCCAAGTTTGTGGCTAAGGGGTATGCTCAAAAGGAAGGGATAGACTATGAAGAAACCTTCGCCCCAATAGCCAAGTATACTTCTATTAGAAGCGTGATATATCTTGCAGCACAGATGGGGTGGGAGATTCATCAGATGGATGTCAAGACAACATTCTTGAACGGGGTAATAGAAGAGGAAGTATACATTGAACAACGAGAAGGTTTTGAGACACATGAGAAGAAATCTCATGTATGCAGATTAAAGAAAGCCTTGTGTGAGCTTAAACAAACACCTAGGGCATGGTACGGTCGAATTGATGGCTACTTGCACAAGATGGGGTTCGTCAAGAGTGACGCAGACCCTAATCTCTACTATTTGGTTGTAGAGAATGAGCCTCTAATCCTAGTGTTATATGTGGGTGATCTCTTCGTAACAGGATCATCCAAGCTCATCAAAGACTGCAAGAAGAACCTAGCCACAGAATTCGACATGAAGGATTTGGGACAGATGCATTATTTCCTAGGGATGGAAGTTTAGCAGCAGAAGGGTGAGAACTTCCTTGGACAAGGGAGATATGCTACAGAAATCTTAAAGGGATTTAGGATGTTGGATTGTACACCTATGGCTACTCCAATGATCACCAACTGGAAGAAGATTGATGCATCAGAAGATAAAGACATTAATCCCACCTTGTACAGATAGCTTATAGGGTCCCTGATGTATCTAGTCAATACTAGGCCATACATTTGTTATGCTGCCAACACCCTTAGTTCATGGTGGAACCTAAGAGGGCGCACTAGGCAACAACCAACCATGTTCTCAGATGTATACAAGGAACAGTCGAGCATGGACTATTGTACACTAGAGGCAATGACGTTAGGCTGAGTGGGTTCACTGACGCAGATTGGGCTAGAAGTTTAGTAGATCGAAAAAGTACAACTCGGTATTGTTTCAACATTGGATTGGGAATGACCTCCTGGTGCAATAGGAAACAAAATTCGTGGCTCTGAGCTCAGCCGAAGCAGAATATATGGTAGCTAGCACAAATTCGTGTGAAGCCATATGGCTTAGGAAATTGCTTATGAATCTATTTAGGAGAAGGATGAAAGCGACCAGGATCATATGTGATAATCAGAGTTGCAACAAGCTCTTTGAGAATCCAGTATTTCATGATCAGTCGAAGCACATTGATATCAGGTGTCACGTTTTCAGACACTGTGTCCAACAAGGGGCAATACAGTTGAGATACACTCCTACAGGAGAACAGGTGGCAGACATCCTCAACAAGGCTCTAGGAAGAACAAAGTTTGTGTATTTCAAGGAGAAGATGGGGATGGTAAAGAATCCATTTCAGCAGCAGCAATGGATAAGTTTAAGGAGTTTCCATGAAGCAGTTAGCAATGGCAGTGCTATGGGCAGCATGATGCAGCATGTTGAGAGGGAGTTGCAGTACAGGTGCGGCAGTTGCAGTGGCAGTGTCATGGGCAATAGTAGAGGAAGCAGCAGTGCAGGGGATGTGCAGTAGTGTGGGCTACAGAAGTAATTTACTTCAGTATTCAGAAGAACAACTTGATGAATGTAATTTAAAAATCAAGTAGGTGAAGTAGACTCAGATTGTTGCAGTAGCGGTTCCTTCAGCGCAGGAATTTTCACACACTGTTGGATACCCTTGGCAACAATTATGCCATCCCGTACCGTCTTGCTTCCCACTTGTGTCACTGCACATATCACTCCCCACATGTACTCAATGCGATTTGAGGCACTCCCACTCCACAACGCAGTCCAACACACTACAGCACACCACCATGCATCTCCATGCCCACCGATAGACCACTGCTCAACGCTAGATGCCCCCACACATCTTTGGATGTGATGGCCTAGAGTTATGTCTCTACGTGTCAGGCCACACCCGATCAGTATCATCACCTCCACCATCGCATCATTATCCCTGCCGATGAATGGATCTTCCCTCCAAATCCCCCTGAGGAATCCGAGAAGTGACTCACCCTATGTGTCAGTAGTGATGCCGCCACTGCTCTACTCCTCTGTGTCCTCTGTGCCCCACACAAAAGTGAAGAGCCCCTAGCTCCATACAAGGCATCGTCTAGTGGCCTGCCAATGCCACCTCCTTCGACAAATTCCTGCCAGAGTATGTTGATCACCCAGTGATCCAGTGTACAAATGCCATACCAAGAAAACCAAAAGAGTTTGTCCATAAACTGGTCGGCCACTAGTGCTGACCAAGACTCCTCCAACAAATGTGCACGCTCAACTGCTAGGTCAACTGCACCATCCCAGTTGTAGTCAATCGGCATACCTGAGAAATGATAGGTAGTCCCACCCAGAAGCCAATGCCAGTCTGCACTGCTGGTATCCCCAGTGCCTGGAAGCTCTTGCTGAGCTACACCCAGGTCCACCACCATCTACATAACCCACTCCACAGGGTACCAACTCAGAATCTCTCACCATCCAACCCCAAGAGAGGGATTGAATGCATGAACTCCTGCACATAGAACCCCAGCATGCGAATGTTGCACCCTATGCAACTCAGGTCGTCTCATCTCGCTATCCTGGTCAATACATAAAATCTGACTAGGTAGCTTTGTCTCTCTCTGTCTAATGGGCCAAGATAACCTAACAGTGCTGCTAGCCCCGTCTATGTATGCCTGAAGAGCACTGCTCTCATGCTCCAACGTGCACTCTAGCTAAACCAGTAGGGAATCCAACCACTCCCCAAAGTGAGTCAATTTGGTCGTGGACTCAGCACAAACCACTCTCATGCCCTCCAGCTCATCGTTCTGTTGCCAAATAGCCTCACGCACTAATGCGACCTTCCTTTTTAATGCTAGAAAGTCAGCCTAAAACTGGTGGAACTAACGTGGGCATTTATCGGCTGTAAACTTGGTCACAGCTCCAAATACCTCAGCAATTGTTGGCATCTCGTCCATGAGTGGCTCCTCCTCAACAGATGGCTCTATGTGTGTAGGCTCTCTCTTCTCCACCAAGGTATTAACTGGTGCTATCAAAGAGGTCTCTAATAAAGTGACTCTTAAGCCACACCAAGATGTGCTCTTCACCATCCTGTGGGCTCTCAGCATCATGCTCAACCTCCTCCTCAAGCTCCTGATATCTAAAGCCAAGTCTCCACCAGCAAAAGCGCCCCCTGGTGTCACGCTCTAACTGTCTCTGTCTTGCCTGCTTCTTTTCAAGAGATCTGTTGCCCTGATATGGTCGACTTTCCCCACATGGTGTAGATGGTTGCAACCCCATGACTTGCTCACCTCTAACGTCTCCGTTGTAAGGGTGAGGATGAGTTTGGTCAATCACCCTCCTCAATTGGGCCAGCCGCTCATCATCCCAATGAATTCTACCACAAAATTTCTGCATACTGGATTTCCCTTGAGCCATGGGTTTGTCTCTGGTTTCACCCGTTACTGTGCACTCATACCCAAAGCTTCCATGATCTTTTGGCTAGTTTCCACAATTGGGCCAAGATCATGCTCTGATACTACTGTAATGTTCCAAACTAGGGAAAACAGTGTTATGCAAAGTAGACAAATAAAAATAACACCATAAAATTAAATCAGACCATCAGACCACTGAATTGGCAACCCAACTACATTCCCTAATTTTATTAAATGGAAAGAGGTGTACAAAAGGTGTTGGAACGTGTGCACCTGGGCTTGCTCTAGGCAAGCTAGCAAAAGCCCAAAATGAATAATGGAACACCCTCCTCAAATCTGTTGGTAATCCATCCCAAGAGCTGCACTGTTACTACCCAAAAAGGTGTTGCTGCCTGAAATGATCTGTTGTTAGAGCCTTCCCTGTTGCTCAAAAAATTCTGGGAATTTAATCCCAGCCTTTACGCAAAAAACCCATAATAACCCACAAAGGAATTGGCCAAATGTTGACCTCAGAATTTTGGCCCAAATTCCCCTTAGCTCCTCTAGTTGCTGGCTGAATTGGGACCCCTGTTTGACCCCTTATATCTACCCAAAAAATTCTATAAAATTAGGAGCATGATTCTTGCCCAAAACTCAGAAAAACTCAAAAAGGGTTTTCCTTGGTTCCAACCTTCAAAAATTGACCCTTCACAGCTTGGCCCTCCAATTTTGAATTTTCTTGCTGTGACTGATCCTGTCAATCTCTGCTCTCCCAACTCCAACAATCCTCCTCAAATGGCCCTCCAAATGATCTCCTAGCTCCAAACTCCCCTGGATGGTGTTGCTCCAAAGAGTCTCACTCCAATGACTGCATAGTCATGGAGGAGATGATGCAGTCCTGCGTGTGATGAAATGAGAGTTGCGTGTAGGATGGCCCTCTTGTCTGTAGTTTCCTCTATACTCTTGAAAATGATGAAGGATGCTCCTGTCTCCCCAACTTCCCAGAGTGCCTCACGCTGTGACTATGCAATCCCCACGCTGCTGTAAATCCCCCTGCTGTTGGTGCTCGACTTATAGTTGTTGTAACTTGTCTCCCTGCTGCTGGTACGAACTAAGATGAAGAAGAACTCCCTCCTATGGTTGGCACTCGAAGTCCATCGAAGCAAGGGTTGAGATCTCCGCTCGAAGACACCTGTGTGCTAAACAGCACAGTAACCCAAATACGCAGCTCGAGCAACTAAGATTGAGTTCAATATGTCAAAAGATAAGATGTCCAAATGAGGAGAGTTTCCTTCCTTATATAGATTCGTGGAGCACTTTTCCTTCCATTTTCCCTCCATCGTGGGTCCCTCACCTAACCATCGATTTCCCCTACATACAAATTGAACTAGGGAATGTGTATTCCCTTAGTATGGGTGGCCCCCACGTATACTTAACCACATCGAAATAACCTATCCTAAGTCTAGCCTCCTAAAAAATCGAATGGGCCCCCATCACCTCCAAAATTGGCCCCAAAATGTAGAAATTAATACTACTCCAAAGTAATTTAGGAAGGGACATGACAAAACCCAACTTGGGAAAACCGGTGCAACAGTGAGGGTTTTTATTATTATGCAACAGTGAAATTCTGAGTTCAATCTGGATGCACGAACTGATAACCACTATAGGAGAAATTGGCCACAAAAATTAGTGAGACAAATTTTGTCTCACCCAGCACTGATCCAACTCTAAAGCTGGCCCTAAATGGACTCCACAAAACTCCTGCGTCAAGCCTACGCAACCATTGATATGCTCTGCTTGGAACTGCAACTAATCAAATCGTCTGCCGAATCCAGCCTCTGAGAATGACCCACTGGTCCCTTCCGGAAATCCTCCCGGCCTCCAGCAACTAAATCAACTCTCTATTTGGCCAAATCGAACTGCTGCATCTGAAGCTTCTAAACAACCTCACTGAGGAAACTCAGCCCTCCTATAGCTGACTTTCCTGATCTGGAAAACATCCTTCGGACTCACTATCCCTACCCCTCACTCATTACTTCGATCTCTGGCTCTCCGGCAACTGACTGCTACTACTCTGGAAATCAATCTGCCATAGAAATTGAACTTTTGGTGTTCCCAAGTGTATTCTCCAAGTGCCCATTGACTTCTTCTTATAATCCACTATTGGAGCACCAACGACCAAGATTAAATTTTAATCAATGGCTAGGATCATCTTGAAGTCGATCTGTGTGAGTTTCTAGATTATTCTCACTTTATCTCAATTAATACTGATTAATTAACCATATTCCCTAAGTTTAGAGTTAGGAAATATTTAAAAAACGGTAAATAATCTAATTGAGACACTTCTAGGTGGAATTTTCATAAAAGATTTTGGGTTTTGGAGATCTCATGTATTCTAGCCTCTCCACCAAATTTCATGGCTAGAACACATCCGATGCTTCAAAAACTAACACAAAGTTGTAGTCAAACCTAAAGTCGACACTGCTCAAAGTGCCCAGATTCTCTCGATTTTTGTGCCCAAAAATGTGGCCTAGAGAAACAGAAATAATTCTCCAAAAATCGCAGTCAAAGCTGGTCAAAGAGTCCCTGGTCAATGCTCGTCAAACTTGTTCAACACCTAAAATTTTTGGCCCTGCAATTTTGTCCAGGAATTCGACCTCCTTGTGCCACAGGTGTGAGAGAGAGAGAATACCCAATAGTTGTACGAACCAATGAGAGGAGAGAGAAGAATGTTTGAGTGATGATGATGCCAAATGAGGTGAGAGGTCACTTGAATTTATACAAGTTGTTGAAGTTGAAATGACATGTCTCTTGGGCTTCATAAGCCTACATGATGATGTGGCTGACCTAAATAATTTATGCACGTGTGGTCATAAATTCAAAAAAACATTTTTGTTTGTCCAAATTAGATGATCTTTATATCAATTTTGGTCCTCTCGAAAGTAGGAATTCAATGCAATCATCATCTCCATCAAATTAGTTGTCCCAAGGTGGAATTTGGCCCTAGTTGCCAATTTTAACATGAATCTATTCATAGCAACATTCACTAGCTCTAGATCCAATATAATTTCTCTAATAGCTACAAGCTAATCACAGATCTATATGATTGTCATAAGGTAGTTGGTCACATTGTTGGAGTTCATTCTACACTCTTTGAGCTCAGTTTTGAGAACCATTTTCCGACTCATGTTATCACTTTGAAAAAGAAATACTAGGGCATCAAACCTCTCCATAGATCTGGTCTTTTTTGCAACATGCGAAATCAAATGATTCTTAATAGCTTCAAGGATCATCCTCATTGCTTTTATGTCCTTCTTATCCCATGTTGCTTGTATTGCAGGGTCTACTATTGTTGATGTTACCATTGATGGTGTTTGTGTGCTCCTCGAGGTTTGCGTTGGAGTTGGAGGGTTGGGCACGACTTCCCACGAGTCTTATTCCTTCAATATCACAAAGATTCTTGCCTTCATGGCAAGAAATTTGAAGCCCCATCAAGTCAATCCTCAACTTTCACACTGGTTACTAACATGGTTGTCCTGAGCTTTGTCTCTCAAGCTCACTGAAGTAACCTAGATACTGACATGGATGTACTAGAATTTCTGACTATTTTATGCATTTTTCTACATATTTTCAAATATATAATCACAAGACAACAAACAAATTAACATAGCAACCCCTTTTACCAAAAGTTTATATCAAGTAACATTTATAGATATGGTAGTCATATTAATATTTCACTCATTTGGGTTATTTACATGTTGAACATCATGAATTTAGAGTAAATTATACTATTCGTCTGCATTCATTGCCTGCATAATTCACATTTCTAGGTCATTAAGACAACAAACAGCGAACTTCTCTCATCACCCAATACCCCATTCAAAGCACTTGTCTTCTAATTTTGCGTTGAAGCACTTGTTTCAAGGAATCCTCCCATAGGCATTCTAGTATGAGTTGGGCTTAAAGACTGGGGACTCATGTTGAGGTGACAATGGGCACTTGTCCTTTGTGTAATGTCCACTATTTGATATGTGCCAAAAATTCACAAAATTCTTGCTTGCACATTCAAAGACCTTAAAAAGCAATCAAGAGAAACTTTTTTCCATAGGGACATTTTGTCAAACATGTGTGCAAATTAAATAATAAACCCTCATACAATAAAATGCACAATTCAAATCCAAATGAGCAGCAAATAATAACTCAGCCAAATTTTTATTTCTATTAGTTACAGACTTACATGCCAATGCTTCAGATTTAGAACCTACAAATACTCTGCAAAATGGCACACTTGGCTGAATAATAATCTCCAACATGGAGCACTTATGAAGAATCTCAGTGTCCCTCCTCCTTCTGCAACCTGAAGCACAAATTAGTGACCTGATATGATCCCTCCTTGTAGATAGGCTAGGATGTATCATTTCAACACAGAAACCAACCCTCCTCACATGGGTGGTCCTTGTTACCCCTTAATTTGGCATGGGGTTCTACTCCAATAAATTTCTTCAATACCCCTCGTATTTTGTTGAAGTTTGGATAGTGTGTGTCATATAACAAGATTCTCACTGTAAGCAGTGGCAATGGGAGCAATGAATTATATGTAATGTTCCTAAACAGGAATGTAAGTGATATACAAAGCATGCAAACAATCTAGCAATCAAAAAAACGAAATATACATTAAGCACCCATGGAAACACTAGAAATAGAGAACTGCTAAGCCATTTTACTACTTCTTCAAGAGCAAATACAATAGTAAAATAGAATGGTGCACCTGGGCTTGTCTCAATGGACAAGCATGACAAAAGCTAGGTGAGAAAATGTTGAATTGAAGGCTGCTACAACTGCTGCACCAAACTGAATTGCGCTGCCCCAGAAAACTGCTCTGTTTGTTGACTTCGAAGGGCTGGAATCACTGCTTCCCGTGCTCATAAAATTATGAGATTTCAGCTCCTTGCTCCTTGTTCCTTGGCATAAATAAACCCAGAAAAACCCATGAAGGAATTGGCCAAATGTTGACCTCGAAATTTTGGCACAAATTCCCCTTAGCTCCTCTAGCTGCTGACTGAGTTGGGACCCCTGTTTTACCCCTTAAAGCTACCCAGAAAATTCTATAAATTTAGGAGTATGATCCTTGTGCAAAATCTAGAAAAATCCATAAAGAGTTTCCCTTGGTTCCAACCTTCAAAAATTGACCCTTCACAACTTGGCCCTCCTCTAATTTCGAATTTTGTTGCTATCACTGATCCTGTCGATCTATGATCTCCCAACTCCAGCAATCCTCCTCAAATGTCCCTCCAAGTAATCTCCTACTTCTCTCGGCCAGCCCCATCTCTACAATTCCTTCCTCCAACTCCCATGTGAGCCTAGTGATGGCTCTCTGCACAGGCCTCGGTAATAGTAAATCGGACTATTGGGATGTAGGCTTTGTTGGATCCAAACTCGCAAGAAAGGTTGGCCCTTTGTAGCTCTCCCAATCCTATAACTCTCCCAGCAAATGCTTGATCACTGATAGCTCCAAACTCCCCTTGCGTATTCTCCAACTAGCCAGAAATACGCACTCCCTGTTGTGGCTGAATGGTAGTGCTGTAACACACTCCCGGAACTCTTAAAATACTTATGGAACTGCCTCTCTATGACGGGCACGAATGGTCCCCCAAAGTAGAGGTTGAATCTTGAGAGATTCGTGGCTAAACAATTGGTTGACTCAGCGAAACAGCAGAGCAAATAGTCAACTAATTTTGATTGCAAGGTGTAAGAATGAATCCAAAATGAGAGTTGCTCCCTCCTTATAACTACTTGGGCCTCCCTAGCCCCATGTGGGTCCATCCATCCACCTATTCGACTTTCCCTCCAAGCTATTCGAATGGGCCAATTCGAACTCTCATGTGGGTGGCCCCCACATTCCACTAGCAACCAAATAAAGTCGAACTGCCTCTTAAGTCCCAAAGTCGAAAATGATGGGTTCTCTTCCTTAGACAAAATTATGCAAAACTGTGTAGCAGCACCCTGTTACAAATGTGTTTGAGAAGGGACATGACAGTCCTCCCCTCCAAAATGTTGCTTGCCCTCAAGCAACCTCACAGCTGGGTGCTCCAAAATGTGCTCACCCTCCGAGGTGGCATCCTCATCCGGCAAGCTCTTCCAGTGCACCAAAAATCGTTTGTCCTCGAGCAATGTCTGACCAAGCAACCTATCTAACTGTTGCTCCCCACTATCACTACAAAATGTGTCAGGGTCCCGGATGTGCCACTAGATCGTGCCTGACCTCTACACTGTCCTGATATGGAAGAATCCTTCAATACCAGGATCCCAAGCAATCCTATCCAACATGAAGCTCCACTCACTATCCTTCCCGGTGAAAGTATCAAAAGTCCCCTGCTCCCTCAGTGACTCACTAAAGCGCAATGGAAGATTTGTTTGATCTCCCCCTGCAGTAGTCGACGCATCCCTAGAGCTTATTGAGCTATGAAGAGCTGTGATGCCCCAGTTCCTTGCTAGTCCCAGAGTGGTGCCACCATGCTAACACTGCGCTACTCTGACTATGTCATACTCCACATCGTGCACAGTCAGTGTCCTCCTCTCCTGGAACTCGATGGTGGGATACTGAAAGAGGCGAGACACATCCTGCCCAGGCATCTTCATGGCACCCAGGCCTACCCATCCAAATCTAACTTCGAACCTATGCAGCGATTGAGAATGGCTGCCTCCCCATATGATGAAACCCTCTGTGAACCCCCATGGGTCATCCCAAGAGCAAACTATATCACTCTATGCCACGACTCCGTTCATCACGAGTGATCTATCAATCAACTGAATTCTTGCATCCCATAGCCAGACCTGTCGTGGCATATCCCTATCAACCAATGGAATCCCTCTGGCCCTCGTCTCTAGTCCCTGCATGTGATCACTATATAGGCTCCATATATCGTGGGCTAATCTGATGCATGCTAATCTTCACTTTTCTTGCCATTGTGTAGTACTAATGCTCGCTGGAAACCACGTGTGCCAAAGAGATAGCCCCTAAATGCGACCAAAATATGGGTATCCGATACTCGTAGTCAACTCAGGGTATGTGGATCCCTCCTGTCCCTGCCAACCATCTTCCTTGGGTTTTCCATCCGTCCTCTCGATAATGTGCCAATATAAGGTCTGGAGCCTAGATGCATAATGAGAAATTACCTTAGTTGTGACCACTATCCTTTGCTCATGCTCAATCCCGACATGCTCTGAGAAAAGAGTGACACATGTCTGCCTCGGGACTAGATCCCTAGACATAGGCTCGGTGATGAACGATATGCCACCCTTGCAGATGATCACCTCATCCCCCAACCTGTGGCTGTCAACTGACACACCAACCCAACGCCACTGCTGAAAAGTCTCCCCCCTAGTGCGCTGAGTCTCACCAAAATATCTCGAGTGAGCTCCTCGTTCCCCATGGCTCATGCCCAAAGTGCAGAAAGTCGACAGCAAAATTGACTACACCCGTGAGGGATGTAGAAGAGGGTCAAGCGTGTGAGTCCCCGCGAATACCATCAAGTATCGCTCATCTATGTCCCCGTCGATCCTGGGTGAACTACGCCCAAAGGTATGCCCGGTGTTTCTGTCCAAGGGTCTCCCTGGAGGCAACACTCCATGACCTCGTTGTGTAGCACTATACACCCCTGCATGCCACCAATCATCCCAGTACTCCTGGACATGCCACTGTACACCATGGCCTACCCCTGTACACCGCTGGATACCCTTGGCTACGCCTATGCTATCCTGTACTAGCCTGGGTCCCACATGTGTCACTGTACCTGTCACTCCCCGCCTGTACTCGATGCTATGTGAGGCACTCCCACTCCACAGCGCAGTACAACATACTATGACACACCACCCTGCATCTCCATGCTCCTCTGCAGGCCCCTACTCCTCACTCCATAGCCTCACACACCACTGGATGTTATGGCCTAACGTTGGGTCTGTATGCATCAGATTGCATCCCTCTACATAACACTAGACGCTATGACATAACTCTATGTAGTCCTGTGTACCACTACCCACTGTCGTACCACCCTGTAACATACAATATCCCACATGGGCCAAAATATTGACCTCTCTGCTAGTACGCCCTCCATGATGTGGGCTAAATCGCCCCATCTGCTTTGAAAGACCTGAGCAACCCAACTCCCCACATGCTAATGGAAATGACACTACTGTGCCTATCCTCAATAGTCCATATGTCCCATATGCTAGTAAGAGAGCACTCTCTCCATACAATGCCCTGTCTGATAGCCTATAGATACCACCTCCTCCTACCAGCTCCTGCCAGAGTAAGCTACTCACCCTATGACTCCACACATCGTCAATATGCCAAGACAACTCATGAAATCTGTCTGCTTGCCTGTCAAACCATCCTGTCACTAGTGCTGACTGAGGCTCTGACGGAGATCTGAAAATTTGGGTGCGCTCAAGTGTCAAATCCATCCCATAGCTACTGCCATCACCTACCAGCTCTATGATGTGATGGAAAATCCCACCTGGATCCCAAAAATAGTCTGGCCCTCGAGTCCCTCTGGTAATCCATGGCCTCTGCGACATGTGGCCATGGATGTATCCAATCGCCTAACTTGCTAACCTGTCCACCCCCTCGGGTACATCTAGACAACTCGGCCTCCCTCAATCCAACACATAAGGGTGGGTTGATAATGCTATAGACCCCACTAGTGGGCCTCTGAAGTGAAGTGTGCCAAAAACCCAACGCGTGACCTCTATGTTGCCCCTCATCAATGGCTAGCCCAAGGGATGGTTGCACATCCTCCTCCATCACGAGCTCGACATGAGCCTTTGACTGCTCCTCCATAGACAACCCAATATGCACGATATGCTCACCAGTCAGTTGTAGGCAACTGTCGTCTGACAACTCCGTCATAGATCTGGAGGCCTCTGTACCTATCGGCTCCTCAACAACAGTGGAGCTGTCTTCCGGTACCTCACCAACCCGTGGTGCATTGTTATCACCTGAGAACTCGGTCACAACCTCAAATACTTCATCAGTGGATGACGCCTCATCAATGGGTGTATGCTCAAGTATCGCTTTGCCAACCATGGCCCCTTCAACTACTCTTTCATCTTTTTTCTTAATACTTCTCATCATCCCTGCAAAATCCCACTAAATCTCCATTAGTTTGTGCATACCCCTTAGTTCACAGAATTCCTAAAAAGAGAGTGTCACTTGAATGCCATGACCCAATGATTGGTATGGCCTCTAGTTTTCCCCCAATAACACCACATCAGTTGCAATCATGTCCCGAATCCTAACTAAGGAATGAACCAACTTCTTCCCCACATCAATCATCATTTGTTGTATCCTCACCTCATTCCAGGTGGCCGCCATGTTCTTTGATTCTAATATTTCCCACAGGCTGAGCGAAGATTATGGCTCTGATACCACTGTATTGTTCGTAAATAGGAATGTAAGTGATATATAAAGCATGCAAACAATCTAGCAATTAGAAAAACGAAATATACATTAAGCACCCATGGAAACACTAGAAAAAGAGAACTATTGAGCAATTTTATTACTTCTTCAGGAGCAAATACAATAGTAAAATAGAATAGTGCACCTGGACTTGTGTTAATGGACAAGCATGACAAAATCCAGGTGAGAAAATGTTGAACTGAAGGCTGCTACAATTGCTGCACCAAACTGAACTGCGCCACCCCAGAAAACTGCTCTGTTAATTGACTTCGAAGGGCTGGAATCAATGTTTCCCGTGCTCAGAAAATTATGATATTTCAGCTCCTTGCTCCTTGGCATAAACCCAGAAAAACCCATGAAGGAATTGGCCAAATGTTGACCTCAGAATTTTGGCCCAAATTCCCCTTAGCTCCTCTAGTTGTTGACTGAGTTGGAACCCCTACTTTACCCCTTAGATCTACCCATAAAATTCTATAAATTTAGGAGTGTGATCCTTGCGCAAAACCCAGAAAAACCCAGAAAGAGTTTCCCTTGGTTCCAACCTTCAAAAATTGACCCTTCACAACTTGGCCCTCCAATTTTGAATTTTGTTGTTGTGACTGATCTATCAATCTATGCTCTCCCAACTCTAGAAATCCTCCTCAGGTGTCCCTCCAGGTGATCTCCTACTTCTCTCGGCCAGCTCCAGCTCTACAATTCCTTCCTTCAACTCCCACGTGAGCCTAGTGACGGCTCTCTGCGCAGGCGCAGGTAACTATAAATCAGACTGTTGGGATGTTGGCTTTGTTGGCTCCAAACTTGCAAGAGATGTTGGCCAGTTGCTGCTCTCCCAATCCTCTAACTCTCCCGAAAAATGCTTGATCACTGATAGCTCCAAAATCCCCTTGCGTATTCTCCATCTAGCCAGAAATATGCACTCCCTGTTGTGGTTGAATGGTAGTGCTGTAACACACTCCCATAACTCTTGAAATATTTATGGAACTGCCTCTCTAGGGCAGGCATGAATGGGCCCCCGAAGTAAAGGTTGAATCTCCCGCTTGAGAGATTCATGGCTAAACAGCCGGTTGACTCAGTTAAACAGCAGAGTGAACAGTCAACTAATTTTGATTGCAAAGTGTAAAAATGAAACCAAAATGAGAGTTGCTCCCTCCTTATAACTCCTTGGGCCTCCCTAGCCTCATGTCGGCCCATCCATCCACCTATTCGACTTTCCCTCCAAGCTATTCGAATGGCCCAATTCGAACTCCCATGTGGGTGGCCCCCACATTCCACTATCAACCAAATAAAGTCGAATTGCCTCCTAAGTCCCTAAGTCGAAAATGATGGGTTCTCTTCCTTATACAAAATTGTGTAAACTATGCAGCAGCTGTTGAATTTTCTAAGCCTATCCGTTAGAAAATTAATCTGTATTCTGCTAATTTGTTTCTTCTACTTGTAAATTCTAAACTAGTTATTTAAAACATTTAAATACCGAAATAAACACAATATAGTCACAACGTCTATAAATCATCAACTGAAAGAAAACAAGCACACAAGTGACATCTTTATTTTTGGACAAATGTCCCCGGAAAAACCCAATGCGGGAAAACTAGTGCAACTATTCAGAGGGTTTATTATTATGCAGTTTTACCTTGAGTACAACTGGGTGCCTAACCGGCTCACCCGACAGAGAAAAATACACGGCAACAATATATCTATATTTGGAAATATGTATTCAAGTAACGTGTCCCAAGAAACCCTCTCCGACAATTCTAAAGCTCAGCGCTGGCCCTTCTAGCCTCTGTGTTAGCCTCCTGTTGACCTGCCTCTGCATCAGCCCTCTGAGGCACTGTGCAGCCTCTGGTACCCTCTGCGTCACTCCAGCAGCCTCTACGTGGATGATGCAATCCCTCTGCCTCTGCGTTGTCTCTGCTAGGCTCTATATGGCCTGAACTGGCTGCAACTCTCGCTCTCCCTGCTTCTACGTTGGTCTCTCAGTATTGTCTTTGTCTCTCTGCCCAGTACTCACTACTCCTCATTGTTGATCATTGATTCACTTTTGCTTAGCAACCCCGCTCTAGTAAAATGAATGACTAATCACTCTGGTGTGTTCTCCAACTGACCCTCAAGCCTCCTCTTATACTTTTCTCGTTGGTCCTTCAACGGCTGAGATTAAACCTCTAATCAACGGCTGAGATTAGGTTTGGCTTGATCCATGACTTTTGGAAACTTCTAACCCAGTTTTATATTAATACCCATTAATATTTTATTTTCCTAAGTTTAGACTTAGGAACTCTATTGAAAATATTAATTATTTTAATATCTCCCAAACTGGATACAATTTGTCCAAACCATTTCTGGATCTTGGAGATCTCATGTGCTTGAGCTTCTCCACCAATTTCCATGGCTAGAGCACATCCAATGCTACCCCAAATCAACACTCCTTCTTAGCGAGGATTGTGCTCTGGTAATACTCCTCAGTGCTCACTGGGTATCACACTAATTATCCGACACCGGTCCGTGTGCCGATGCTAGGCCTCCCCGCCCAACATCTGCTGCACTGTTGCATCCTGTATGGCAGCTCCCTCTACATCTGTGTTGCTACAAGTCTATCCTCCCAACAATGCATCCCCTTCTTATCATGCTACATCGTGCTACTGCATACTGCTATTGCACTGCAACTCAGTTACTGAAAGGTAACTGATCCACCTAACTTCTGACATCCCTATCAGGCTAGAAACACTCCCGATGTTGAAGCTCCCTCTATCGCTAACAAGTGCTCCCTCTACGGGCCTCTGCGCTGCTGCAACAACTCCCTACATCTCGCACTATTGCACACTTCTTTGTGCCATCCTGCACCGTTGCAACACTCTCATGCCTCTCGCACTGCTGCAGCCTGCTAGCCTTGCGCTGTTCGGGGACTCCTGCACTGTAGCACTCTCTGTCGCTCCATCCGCATCCGTCTCTACCCACATCTGTTAGTCCTACTACTCCTCTTCGGGGCTCCCGTAGCAAAGTATAATCCAAGAGGTTGGGTACCTCAAGGGTCCTGCTCCTCATGACCTATAGTCCTCCTGACTACAGCTCAATGTCTCTCCACTTCTTCTCAAGTGGCACATGAGCACTCATGGCACAATCGTCATCCTCCTCAACTTCTTTCTCCACCCTCACTGGTGCTGCCTTCGAGTCAGAAGCCTCTCCCTTACTCTTCTTCTTCGAACACTGGTTCGCATAGTGACCCAGTTCCCCACAATGGAAGTACTTGACTTTGCAGAGGTCCTTCTTCTTCCTCTTCTCCTGCTTTCCCGCAGATGCCTGAGCCACATCCTCTTCCTCTTCGTTCTTGATCCTAACCCCTTTACTGCTACTCCCCGCCTAGGCCACCCATCTGATCTCTTCTTGACGAAGAGTCACGCACAGTTCTTCCCAATCCGGAAGACTCGTCCTACCCAGTATGCTCTGGACAAATGTCTCCCAATCCTTGGAGAGCGTTAAGTGCGGTACTTACCATCAACTCCTGATCCGGCGTGGCCCCTATGGAAGTCGGTCACGGATCTCCTTCAACTGATCGAGGAAGACATCTATCTACTCTCCTTTCTGCATCTGGTATGACCTTAGTTGATTCTCCAAGAGCATCTTCCTCTGCACGAAAGTATGCTGGTACAATGTCTTCAAAGTGTCCCACATCTCCTTTGTCGTTTCCTTCTCGGAAATATGTGCGACCACATGATCCTTGACCCCATCAAGGATGATACACTTTGCCTTAGCCATTGCCTCCTTGTACCTTTCATTAGCTACTAGGTCAACTGGGATAGCCACACTCTCAAGGCGAAGCCCTTGATACGATGTCTGTCTAGAATGGACAAGATCCTGGCCTTCCAAACCACAAAGTTGGACGCTCTGTCTAGCCTGTCCTGATCTCTCTGCCCATTCATGGCCATCTCGTTGCTCTTCTGTCGACGACTCCGAGTCTTTCTACTTCCCGCTTGGAAGTTCTCGGTTCGACTCTTGCTCAGTCTCTCTACTTCCCGTCTGGAAGTTCTCAGTTCGACTCCTCCAAGTCTCTCTCTCTACTTCCCAACTGGAAGTTCTCTTCTGGACTCCCTCTGAGCCACGATTTCCCTCCTGGAAATCCTTCTGCCAACTGTCAAATTGCTCCTCTCTGATCATCTGTGCAACTGCAACACTGATCCGGATTCTTTGGCTAGAAATCTGCCTCAACAACAACTCCCTCTACCTTGGTCTTGCCCTATTAGGTACTATTCTAATCACAGTACCCCACCAACTTCGCTCCCGCAAACTACCCACAACTTCCTTCGCCCCAGCAACTAAATGATTGAGCCTCTTGGCTCTGTGGAATCCTGGCATCGACAAAGCAACTCCCTCAGCCAACTACGTCAGCCCTCCTGGCCTCTGCGTGAGTCTCTCTCTACCCTCCTCAGCCTCTTTGTTGGCCTCTCTCTGGCCCAGACTGATGACGCAGTCCCTCTACGTCAAACCTTCCTCTGTCGCTTCTACAAACCTTCCTCTGTCGCTTCTACAAGGATCAGCTATTGTCACTCAGGACAGCTGATTCTGCAACAAATGCTCTGCTTAGATGATGCCTTCAGTTCTTCTGTGATCTGCAACCACGCTCTGATACCATGTTGAATTTTCTAATTCTATCTGTTCGAAAATTAATCTGTATTCTGCTAGTTTATTTCTTCTACTTGTAAATTTTGAACAAGGTATTTAAAACATTTAAATACCGAAAAAACACAATACAGTCACAACATCTACAAATCATTAACTAAAAGAAAACAAGCACACAAGTGACACCGTTATTTTTGGACAAATGTCCACAGAAAAACCCAATGCGGGAAAACTGGTGCAACTATTCAGATGGTTTATTATTATGCAGTATTTCCCTGAGTACAACTGGGTGCCTAACCGGCTCACCTGACAGAGAAAAATACACGACAATAATACTTCTATATTCGAAAACAGGTATTTAGAAAACCTGTCCCACGAAACCCTCTTCGACGACTATGAAGCTTAGCACTAGCCCTTCTAGCCTCTGCGTCAGCCCCAGGACCCTCTGCGTCAACCCTCTAAGGCACTACGCAGCCTCTGGGACTCTCTGTGTCACTCCAGTAGCCTCTGCGTGGATGACACAGTCCCTCTGCCTCTGTGCTGTCTCTGTTGGGCTCTGCGTGGCCTAAACTAGTTGCAGCTCTTGCTCTCCCTGCTTCTGCGCTGGTCTCTCAGTGTTTTCTTTGCCTCTCTACCCAATACTCACTGCCCCTCACTGCTGATCACTAATTCACTTTTGCTTTGCAACCCCGCTCTAGCAAAATGAATGACTAATCACTCTGGTGTGTTCTCCAACTGACCCTCAAACCTCCTCTTATACTTTTCTCGTTGGTACTTCAACGGTCGAGATTAAATCTCTAATCAACAATTAAGACTAGATTTGGCTTGATCCATGACTTTTGGAACCTTCTAACCTAGTTTTATATTAATACCCATTAATATTTTACTTTTCCTAAGTTTAGACTTAGGAACTTCATTAAAACTATTAATTATTTTAATATCTCCCAAACCGGATACAATCTATCCAAACCATTTCTGGGTCGTGGAGATCTCATGTGCTTTAGCCTCTCCACCAATTTTCATGGCTAGAGCACATCTGATGCTACCCCAAATCAACAGCAACGCCCTGTTACAAATGTGTTTGAGAAGGGGCATGACATTATATGCTTACGAGGCTACTGTCAATACTAAGAAGCTTGACAGTTGTCTTGATCCTCCATTCTTTAAGCTCACTATCCTTTTTTAATAGTGTGCCCTTTAGCCTCTTAGGTTTCTCCTGTATTTCTAAGAGGCCTTCTATAAGATTATTAATCTCTCCTTGAAGGTGCTTCAGGGGACTATTATTTGGAAGCCATATAACCACTACAAATGTCTTCATATCAGCTTTCATTTCTTTGATGACTGGTCCATAATATGTATGCTCTACCGCCTCACCCAATACTGCCATTTGAGTCTTTAATGAGTTCTCTGGAAGAGGCAATCATGATCCTTCTACTACAAACTATATCTCTCATCAAGCTCCTGCAAACCAGCAAATTCTTTGTCCCTATTTAACTCACTCATCATACCTTGAGTGTCAATGCTACTATCATCCTCCTGTGCTCTGGCATCTGTAGATGACGAGGAATGTGCTTCACAAGCTCTTTCTTCCTCTACCAGTTGCTCGTCAACTAACATGTTTTCTTCTTGAGGTATGGCGTTGACTCCACAATCCATGGTTCCATATGCTCCTTTGTTTTTACCACCATTTGACTGTAAGAAATTTTTTCCTTTACCAATTCAACCCCAGTGACTAGCTATCCACCTTCCTTGTTGTTCTCACTGGCAATGTTTGCAACCAATGTGTGTTGAAGGAATGAAGCATAGGTAACATTATTCCTCATTAACAAGATTGAGTCTTTGTTAAGAAAATCTAAATTATAGCTTATTCCCCTTTCATCTATATTCATGTTTATTATTCAGGAAATTGAATTTGTATATTTCAGCTTAATGAAGAGTTGGCTACTATTTACATTTTCCTTTGTTCGATGCACCCTCACACTTGGTTTGAGCTTCTCCATGATTTGGATTTTACACAAATAAGATTTTGCATCAATAGACAACAAGATAGGTGTGTTCGTAGTTTCTTTATGTAATGTTCCTACTAGGAAAATTAACAGTGATATTCAAGCAAAGTATACATGCAGCACAAAAAATTCAAACAACAATTAGACACCCATAAAATACGCCAAAATTGTGCCAAGCTACGCCATTTTATTATCAAGAGGAGAGCACAAAAATGTATGGAATGTGCACCTGGGCTTGCCAAAGCAAGCTAGACAACCCTAGGTGAGAATGTGTGTTGCCTGGATGCGACAAAGTGCTTTCTCCTCGAGCTCTGCGCTGGCCCTGGAATTATGCAACTGCTGGCTGGAAGAAACCCCTGTTTGAGCCCCCTAGAGTGCTCAGAAAATTCTGCCAAATTTATTTAGGGCTCTCCACCACAAACCCAAAAAAACCCAGAAAGGGTTGGGTCTAGTTCCAACCTTCCAAAATCACCCCCAATTCTAGTGCGCTCCTCCACCAATGAGATAATTCGCACTACAGGAAATCAGCCCCCAGAACCCCTCCAAAATGCTGAGCATGCCCCCCATTTATCCTCCTTATACCCCCTGTTAGTGTCGGTCTTGAGCCCTCCATCGGTGATCAAAAGCTCTTTGCATTATGCATAGGTAGGTGTCTCATCACTGTCAGTTTTGCATCCCGTTAGGCATGCCATAACACTGATGGAGGAGCTGGTCCTGTTCCCTTCTTGGCTTTGCTGGAATCAGGTCATATCATTTGAAAAAACTTGTGTCACACTTGTTTCAGTGTTGTCTTGAAATCCAAAGTCTAGGTCTAGGGTTTCGGTCAAAATCCTTGCAAGGTCAAGGGTCAAAGGTCCAATAGTCCCCAGCAAGCCAGAAGGAGGTTTGTAATTATGTTCTATGGATATTTTTCATCAGCTACAGCTCATTTATACCTTGGATTTAAAAACCCTGTTTTTAAACCCAAGGTCATGT
>APFE030203481.1:97447-148221 GCA_000404065.3 Pinus taeda
AGCTACGAGGCTGAATGGTTTGATGTAGCCTTGAGATTTGTCTATCTCAGCCTAGGTAAAATTTCAAGCGCTAACACCCCCTAGCAAGCCCAGCTCCAAACTCGCAGTCAAGTCTCACCCACAAGCAACCTCCTCTTTGAACTGCACAGGTCCAGAAGCTCCTCTGCACAGGCCCCATGAAGAATAATTCAACCTAGGTGATGGTCACACCCTCAGCCCACAAATTCACTAGAAAATTGCTACAAAAATGCCCAAAAAAATTAGCCTACAAAGCCCGAGACTAGCTCAGTCTAGAACAGCCTCTCCCAAGAGTACGTGGTCCAGTTCTGTACCTAGATTGCTCCACAGTGCAACTCAAATTTCCATGTAATCTCTTTGGAATGCCTCCAAGGATGTGTCAAGGCTCCCCTAGGGTGGTAGTCAAGGTCCACCAAAGAAAGAGTTGATATTTCCCCTTAGAAATCTCGTGTGCTGAACAACACTTTGTGACCCAACTAAACAACTTGAGCAACAATGGTTTAGATGTCAAATTAGCAAAAAAGGACCCAAATGTTGCATTCCATCTTCTATTTATAATTGTTGCCTCACTTTTCCCTTGTGGGTCCCTCATCCCACTATTTCGACCTCCCTACCTTACCTCCTTTCCACAAATTCGAATTTTCCTCCAAGGGGTGTGTATTTCCTTGAGGGGTGGCCCCCACAACCCACCAAAATTTTAATTTTTACCCACTTCTCCTAAGTTTGGAATCCAAAATTGTATTAACTCCAAAATTGCAAAATTGTGGAACTCCATCAACAAATTTATTAAGGATATTACAATCCTCCCCTCCCAGATTTGCTTGTCCTCAAGCAATTGTAATGCAGGATGCTGCAAATTTGTTCACCCTCCCATGTGGCGTCCTCAATCGACAAGTCTTTCCACCTGATCAAGTATTCTTTGATGGCGTTGCTCCTCAACCTCCTTTACCTGGCATCCAAAATGGCCTCTGGTGTCAATGTCACGTGCCCTTCATCATCCAAAGGAGGCAATTTAGTGGCTACTCTAACCTACTCTCCCAAAGCCTTTTTCAGGCATGAGACATGAATCACATTGTGGACCTTGTTCCTAGGGGAAGCTCCAGCTCATACACTACCTCCCCAACTCTCTTGATCACTCTTTAAAGCCCATAGAAACATGGCTTGAGTTTTTATGCGCCCTTTTGCTTGAGGGTGGATTGCCTGTAAGTTTGGATCCTCAAGAAGGCTAAGTCCCCAACCTCGAAATGTCTCTTCACTCATCCCCTATCTACATAAAGATTTTGTTGGTTTTGTGTTTTCTGCAGGTTATCCTTGAGGGCTCTAAGGATATCCTGACTCTCTTGTATCCAGTCCTTAGCCCTTGGGGCCCTATTGTCTCCAAAAACTACGTCAGCAAACGTCAACACATCATAACCATACAAAGCACGGAAAGGAGTCATACCTATGGACATGTGGTGGGTGGTGTTGTAGTAATACTCGCCTAGATGCAACCACTTCACCCACACGTTGCCTGGTCACATAATTACGTAGGTAGCCCTCTAGCCATTTATTTACTATCTTTGTTTGGTCATCCATCTGGGGGCGATAGCTTGTGCTAGGAGTGAGCTTCGTCCCCACAAAGCCTAAACATCTCCTGCCAAAACCCCCCCATAAAACTGTTGTCCCAATCACTCACAATGGCCTTGGGTAGACCATGGAGCCGAAACACCTCTCTGAAAAATAGCTCGGCTCCCTGTGAGGTTGAATACTAAGTCGGAATAGCGAAGAAGTGGGCGTACTTAGTTAACCGGTCCACCACCACATAAAGATAGTCTCGACCCTACACTGTCGGCAACCTGATGATGAATTCCATCGAGATGCTCTCCCATTACCTCTCAGGAATAGGGAGTGGTTGCAATAGCCCTGCCAGATGCACCTACTCTACCTTGTTCCTCTAACAGGAGTCACAATTTCAGACATGCCTCAATATGTCCTCCTTGAGGCCCTTCCATGTGAAGTCTTCCCTGATGGCCCGGTAAGTCTTTAAGAACCCCTGATGTCCAGCCAAAGGTGAGTTGTGAACTGCCTGTAAAATCTTCTCCTTCAACTGGGAGCTAGTCACTAAGTAGATCCTGTCCCTGTAGTAAATCACCTCATGCATCACCCTCTACCGCTCATCATCTGCCACGCCATCAAGGATCTCGCATACATGCTTATCCTTGGAGTACTCAACCAATAGTTGCACTCTCCAATTAGTTGTGATGCTCATGAGTGAGAGGGTCGCAGGCCTCCTAGACAACGCATTTGCCACTACGTTTTGTCAGCCCTTGACATACTCTATGTCAAAGTCTATATGCCTAGATCCTACTGACCCATTTATGCTACCTCTCCACCAGCTGCTTCTGCTCCAGAAGGAATTGAAAACTGTTGTGGTCAGTCTTCACCTTGAACCTGTTACCCGCCAAATACCACTTGAACTTGGCCAACGCATGCATGATGGCTAGCATATTCTTGTCATAAATGGAGTATAACCTCTCATGCAGTTGTAGCTTCTGACTGTCGAAAGCAATACGATGGCCACCTTGTGACAACACCACTCCAATGCCCTCCCCTGATGCATCACACTCCAACAGGAAGGGCTGAGAGAAATCTGGCAACGCCAAAACTACGCAAGTGCTCATGACCACCTTGAGGCGCTCAAAGGCCTCTTGTGTCATGTCTGACCAACTAAAATCACCCTTCTTGGTGAGGTTTGTAAGGGGTGCAACCAAGTGGGACAATCCCCTCACAAATCGCCTATACTACGTGCATATGCCCAAGAACCCCCTCAACTCTATAATGTTCTTAGGTGTGGGCCAATCAATGATGGCGTGGATCTTCTCCTGGTGGACTCTAACTCCATCCTCGCCTATCACATGCCCTAGGTATGGCATCTCAGTCATCCCGAACTTGCACTTGGACATCTTGGCATAGAAATGTTGCTCCTCCAAGATGCTCAAGACATGCTCCAAGTGTTCCAGGGGTTCCTCCCACGTCCTGTTGTAAATGAGTATATCATCGAAGAACACTAGTTCCCCATATTCAAGGTCAGTCTGGGAACATACTTCGTGCACTGCATCGTCCTATCTCTAGTTACCAACATAGAAAAACCCTCAAATGTCTTAGTGTGTATTCCTCTTCGCTCCACCATCTGGGCATCAATAAAATTGTGGGTAACCCCACTATCCACTAGCACTGATACACGTTGCCCCTACATTGTGCCTCTTATCCATAGTGTCAAATACTTTGGGACTCCTCGAAGTGAAGCTAATATGACCCCACATGGAGTGAATGGTCCTCCTCCCTGAGGTGGTGGTGGTGCTCCTCCTGCAGACTGTGGCCTCTCATCTTCGTGGCCTGCCTCTAACTCAGTCTCCTCCTCCGGCTCACTATCTGAGTACACCTCAGTGTAATGGGCCTTGCCCTTGGTACACTTGTGCCTTGGTGCCCAAATCTCCTCGCACTTGAAGCATAGCTTGCGCCTGCTAAGGTCCCTCCTAGTCTCATCATCCAACTGGCCACATCTAGTCTCCCTCTGAGGTTGACGAATATCTCGGCTCCCTTGAGGAGCAGTAGGTCTAGTGGGTACAAAGGCCATGGTCTTGGGCACTGTGTTAATCATGTCCCGGGTCTTGGACATACCATCCATCAATGACATGGGCTTGTAGGCCCTCACCCATCCGCGTAAGGGTTCGGCGAACCCTTCCACAAACAGCATAATCAACCGAGCCTCTGAGATATCTGATACCATCATGGCCAGCCTTTAGAACTCTAAGATATAGACCTTTGTGCTGCTTGTCTACCTCACATGGGCCAACTCCCTAAATGTAGCTTGAGGTCCTTCCTTTCAAATTTCTTAATCAGCGACCTGGTGAACACAATATAAGAAGTTATATGGATGTGCCCTAGTGTAATCAGGTCATGGTACGACCACTCTTGTGCATCCCCCTCTAGATGCACCATAGCAAACCAAATAGCGTTTGTCTCTCGCATGGGGTTCAAGTGAAAGTAAGTATCTAACGTCTGAACCCAAGCTCTGGCTGAATTTTAGCAGACCCATCATAATTGGGGAGTATAACCTTCACCGCTATCTTCTGCACCTCCTGACTTGACTGCCCTCCTCTGAAATGAGCCTCAGCTCTTATGGCACGCCTATCCTTGAGGTGGAGGTATTCCCCAAAGGACATCACCCTCCTGATCCTGGGGTCTAGCCCCTCATACTCATCAATACCCGAGGCAACTGAGTTCACCGAATCTGCAACAGGGTCAGGCTACCTCTCCTGCTCAAGCTCGTCCACAAAATGGGGCACTGTAGGATGGCCTATTTGGCCACACAGAGGGGTATGAGGTGGTTGGTACATACGATTTCCTCCCCCCATTCTAGAACACCCATCACCTTGGGGTTCTGCCCCTGGTCTATTATTCACATGTAAGCCCATCACCTGTTGCATCATGTCCATCATGAGTTGGCCTTACCTCACATCTACTAGTTGGTCCTCAATAACTCCTCTATAATCTGGTTTTGTCCCCCTTGTCTAGGTTGCTCTGTATCCTCTTGGTTCTCCATGTGCCCTCTGAAGTTTTCCAACTCTGTATCAAAAAATGGGTTCAGTGCTCCCTCTCAGCCTTGACCTCTACCTCTTCCTCTTCCACGGCCCCTCTGAAAGACAACTCCTTGGTACCTTGGTGGCATCAGCTTCTCTTATCTCCCACACTGGCCAAGAACATGCCTTGATACCACTATAATGTTCCTACTACGAAAATTAACAATGATATTCAAGAAAAGTACACATGCAGCAGAAAAAATTCAGAAAACAACTAGACACCCATAAAATATGCCAAAACTCCGCCAAACTGAGACATTTTATTATCAAGAGGAGAGTACAAAAATGTATGGAATGTGTGCACCTGAGCTTTCCAAAACAAGATGGACAACCCCAAGTGATAATGTGTGTTGCCTGGATGCAAGGAAATGTTTTCTCCTAAAGCTCTGCGCTGGCCTTAAAATTCTGCAACTGCTGGCTCGAAGAAACCCCTGTTTGGGGCCCCTAGAGTGCTCATAAAATTCTTCCAAATTAATCTAGGGCTCTCCACCACAAACCATGAAAAACCCAAAAAGGGTTAGGTCTAGTTCCAACCTTCCAAAATCACCCCCAATTCTAGTGCACTCCTCCACCAACTGGGTAATTCGCACTACAGGAAATCAGCCCCAGAACCCCTCCAAAATGATGAGAAGTCCCCCAATAATCCTCCTTATACCCCCTAGCAAGCCCAGCTCCAAACTCCTAGTCAAGTCTTACCCACAAGCAACCTCCTCTTTGAACTGCGCAGGTCCATAAGCTCCTTTGCATAGGCCCCAGGAAGAATAATTCAACCTGGGTGATGGTCACACCCTCAGCCCACAAATTCACTAGAAAATTGCTACAAAAATGCCCAAAAAATTGAGCCTACAAAGCCCGGGACTAGCTCAGTCTAGAACAGCCTCTCCCAAGAGTACGTGGTCCTATTCTGCGCCCAGATTGCTCTACAGTGCAGCTCGAATTTCCCTATAATCTCTCCAAAATGAATCCAAGGATATGTCAAGGCTCCCCTAGGGTGGCACTCAAGGTCCACCGAAGAAAGAGTTGAGATTTCCCCTTAGAAATCTCGTGTGTTGAACAGCTCTTTTCTGACCCAACTAAACAACTTGAGCAACAATGGTTTAGATGTCAAATTAGCCAAAAAAGTCTCAAATGCTGCATTCCATCTTCTATATATAATTGCTGCCTCACTTTTCCCTTGTGGGTCCCTCATCCCACTATTTCGACCTCCCTACCTTACCTCCTTTCCACAAATTCGAATTTTCCTCCAAGTGGTGCATATTTCCTTGAGGGGTGGCCCCTACAACCCACCAAACTTTTAATTTTTACCCACTTCTCCTAAGTCTGGCATCAAAAATTGCAAAATTGTGAAACTCCATCAGCGAATATTTTAAGAAAGGACATTACACTTTATTTTTTCTTTATTCACTCTTAATCTTGTAGTTGTTATCCACTCCACTTGCCCAATGGACTTTGTTACCCATTTTCATGCAGCAGCATATTTTTTAGCATTTCGCTACTAGTTGTCAGTTATTTACAAAGGTTCAAACTTCAGATCATATATGGGAATTACTTAGGGACATATTAAGGGATCACACACATTTCTTGGCATTACCCTAATGGTTGATTTAAAAATCCTATGATTTCCTAGTAACTGATTGCTAATCAAAGGTGGGCATTGGGGTGTCTTCAAGAAAGGTGACTTGTGCAACGTGATCATTTCATGTCCGTGGTAATGATTTTGAGAGCTTGGTTTAGTGTATTCAACATGTGGCGTTGACGTGGTGGTGTTTTTAGTTAGGAAGGTATCTTTTATTATTTTAGTGTAATCATCACCTTTTTCATGCTTCAACATTCCCGTGGTGTTGTTTCTACATTATATGGTGATATTTAGCAGGTGTGAGCTTCTGGCTGTAGCATGCCTTATCAAGTGACTTACAGCTCTAAAACAAATGATACTAGCACTATTAAAATTTGTTTTAAAGACCCTATAGCCCAAGTAATTTTCACACTGATCTCCTTTTCAAACACCGCAAAATATCTCTCAACTTTTTCTATAGCTGTAATTAAAATCTGGAAATACACACTGCAAACCCTTAATTTTCATATAAGTTTTCAACCATCTTATGGCCACTTGTTGGCTGGAAAAGACCTAAATTTTTATAGCAATAAAGCCTCTAATATCGATCTTTTACTTGAGGCCTAAAGACCTTTGCTTTAGCCTCTAAATAGTCTATATTTCATACCCTCTGTTTTAGCAAAGGTGAATTCAGTCATATTCAGAAAATTAACCCTTTTGCATGCTAAAATCTGATTTCTTATGAAAGATATAGAAGTTGGAATATACCCGAAGTTCAGTGTTCAATTTCCATCACTTATATAGAACCTTTAAAATACTTCAAGTTTGCAGCCATTGGTTCTATTATTGTACCTCAAATCTGGAAAATAAAATTCAGCCATCAAACAAACCAGATTTGGTCCAAGTCTAAATACCCATTCAATTGTTCATTTTGCTAGAGACTTAGTTTCTTAGGGAAGCCCCCTTTTGTTATAAATCATTCCAGCATTGATCATGGGAGTGTATCACTGAGGTGACAGTGGGTAACCACTCCAAGTTGTCCTTGGGTTCACATCTCGTGATTTGGGACTTTTGGCACCTTCAGTGTGAACTTGTATGGTAATAGACTTCACATTAGTCTTAATCCTCTCGTCACTCAATTTATAAAACCACTTTTTCTATTTTTGTTTTTCCAAAGCTAAATCTTCTTAATCACCTTTGGCCTTCTTGTAACAAGCTTTAGTAATCCTAAGTTGGGGAAGCCCCCCATTGAGTTAAAGAAGAGCCAACATAAAGAGTAGGAGAAGGTTATTGTGGTGACATTGGATAAACCTCTCCAAGTTTTCCTCGGGTTCTCACATCACAGTTGGTACTTTAACGCCTTGAGTGAGAGTTTGATCAATAACACCTTCCAACCAATATATCGTCCTCACAAACCTTAAGCCACATCATGCCAAGGGAGAAGCCCTTACTCTAGACCTGGTCATTTGTCCTAGTAGTCAGGAAGCTTGCATAAAGTGATAAGTGTGTGGGATAAATCATAAACTTGATCAAGGTACTTATGGTTGAAACACTGCTTTTGTGCAAATTCAATCCTCGGTTATGCTTTGTTGTGGTATTTAATTATAAGAAAAAAATAAACCATGTTTCTTGGATTAATAGCAAAATGTTACGTATAAGCTAAGAAAAATAAGATAGGATTTAGCATTGGGCTGTGTGGCTTATCCACTCTATTTTGGTGTATTCCATGCAATAAGTGAATATGAGGAAGCATTTCTCTCACTGCCAAAAAGAAAAATGGAAATATAGTTCAAAATTCAAAAAGATTTATTTAATTATTAAAAAAACATAACAAAACTACACAACCAAATAAAATTCAGTAATAAGCAATAACCATATAGGTCGACAAACAAGATTTTACATCAATGCCACAAGGCCATAATTTTTAAAAAATGCAAAACCTCCAAACGAATAGCAAACTAATCTTACTTAGATTTCTTTAGTAGCATTTCAAGGACTCAAATGATGTTTGACACAAACAAAAATACTGAATTCATACATAGGGCTAAAATCTTGTTGATGGTTAGAATATCTTGCTTGCTTACTCTAAGAAAGGAGTACTCTTGCTCTTTCCTTGGTAATTTCTTCAACTACTAATTACTGTTCTATACTACTTCATAGTTCAATTTCTCTTTTAATAGAATGACAAGTCCTATAATGGCACTACCTTTAATCCAAAAAAATGATGTATAAGCCTAGTTTTCTTCAATATGAAAACAAGGAGTAACCATTTATATTTACCTGTGGTTCTGCATGATACATGCCATGTATATCTGCAGGAAAAATCAAAGTCAAAAGAGAAACATGTTAAACCAATCTGAGATAATTAGAAAGCATTACTTACTTTTTGCATGAACATGTTATAGCTCCTTCAACAATAAAATTGTTATGAATCAATACCATTGAAATCAACTATAATAATAACAAACAACATGAGTCTTTTTTCTATTTTTTCCATAGAGAGGGAAAAAACTCTTTCCTTTCCTACAAATGTCCCTAAGACCCCTTAAAAAGAAAACTTACTCAACATTAAGACAGGGTCTACTACTCCTTGCAAAGGACAAGACTATATAATCACTTCATCCTCAATTAGGCATTTATTTCATTTCTGTGTAGGAGAAAGGAAGCTTCCTTCAATTGATAATGATATCTCTATAATGCCCCCAGTTACCCCTCTGTTATTGGGGGCACTGTTACCATACAATCTAGCAGGCCCTAAGGAGGGAAAGTTTATAGGACAAAGAGCTAGACTAAGTGATAACAAAGGGACAACGACCCACTATCACCACAACTAGTGTCCCCTGCTCTTTACGAACTTTCAATGATGGGAGGAGTCCTGGTAGGAGAATAATCACCTTTAATAGGTTTTCTAGGGTTGAAGGTACAAGGTGATGAAGCTACAGCCCATTCGCAGAGAGAATCAATAAAGGTACAAGGCTTCAAGGAAGCAAATTGCTCTCTAAGAAAAGCCCTAAAAAGGAAGGCACAAGACCTAGGGTTTTGAGGTTTTTCGATGGTAACAGGTATTGACAAGGTTAAGGCCCGAGAGAAAAGGCTTCTTGTGATTTACTTCAACAAGTACTAAGCTCATACAACCTTCAAGGAAGTCTTCAAGTTGAAGGAGAAGAACCTAGGGTTTCCCTCTTGGAGTAAAGCCTAGGGCAAGAGATTTTATGGATTAAAATTAAGTGACTGCCCACCAAACTTGGACCATAGGTAGCCTAGACCCTAAGCTTGATGTCTAGGCTCTTGAATTCAAAAAATCTCTGCCCTAAAATTTCGATACAAGCCCTAGATTTTCGCCCTATCCTTAAAGGACCAAGTTTTAAGAGGAAAAATTATGAAGGAAGAGGAAGATTGACCAACAAGGACTTGGACGAGTGCCTTGTCCTTTGGGCATATGGAGTCTTAGAATGTTCAAGATGAGATAAAACGTCCAGTGTTGATAATATCGGCGATATTTCGTGAAATATACCAAATATCGCGATTTTTTTTTACAAAAAATATTTCGCCTAGAAAATATCGTAATATTTTCACCTTTGAAAATATCGTGATATTTTCAAACTATCGGCGAATTATTGAACAACGACCCAAAATATCACCAGGCGCGCAGGATTGCGGCTATCAAAAGCGATTTTTGTGGTTTTTTTTGTCATTTTGCTTTGTTGGTCTTGGAGAAGGAAGGGGAAGAGCTTTGTGGTAATTTTCAAGGAGGGATTGAGGATCAAACAACCATTATGATCACCAACCAAAAAAAAAATTGTGGATCAAATATTCAAGATCAGTGAGACAAAGTTCATCTCTTCCATTAACAAGTATGTTCTTAAAAACCCCTATGTTAATGATATTCATAGATTTGGGCTTATGCTTGCTTGCCTCTTTGCCTACCAACATTTTGCTTTTTTTTTTGTCATTTGCTATGATTTCCATGTGCATGGACCAATGCAAGGGTTTTCTCCATATTTGGACAAAAAGCTTCATTTTTTTTTTAACTTTCTTATGCGCCCTCTTATTGCCATTTTTCATTGCAAATCATGTAGTAAAAAATTGATCTTTTAAAATGAGGTGGTTGTTAATTTTTTTGTAGTGGGGGTTTAATGCCATTTCTTTGTCTTTTTGGTGTCCCAGGTTTGAATTTTGATGTTGTCCATTAATCCACTACAAATATGACAAATCCCTTGGACATGTTGAAATATGTAGCTAGGTTCGGTATTCATAAATATGAAACGTACTCTTGAGTCTTGTATATTGTAAAAGAAAGGAAAACTATTATTATTATTTTTGTAGCATGCGTTTCATGTTCAAGATCAATTTTATTTATAGCTCAAGCACCCATTGAGTGCTTCTAGGTTTTGTCATAGAGTCAAGAAGTCAATTGAGTCATTGTCATATATGAAAGACCCCATTGGGCACTTTATATCATGCAAAAGAAATTTGTTTCAGTCATAAAGTATGTCAAAGATCCCTCCAAGACAAGTCGACCTAAGACAAGATAAGTCAACCTACAAGTTGTGAGAAGTCGGCCTTTTAGGGCTCCCAAGAAGCCTATAAATTAGAGGCACTCATCCTCATTTGAGCATCAACCAACAAGTTCGATCAAGGAAGAAGAAGACACCATAAAGATGTGAAGAAGGAGATACAAGGAAACAAAAGGTGAAAATAAAATCTAAATTTTTGGGCCACCATCTCTCACACGTGCGGACTGTAATTAGGGCATCCTCTCTGTTGTAACAAGACCAAATTACATTCCTCATAAGAAGCCAAATTAAAGTGCCAAGAAGATCTATTTTGGAAGCCGGGTATCCAAGAAGAAAAGGGGAGACTAAGCGAAGGAGAAAAAGGAACTCTATTCTACCCTACATAGCTCACACATGCGAAAGTCATAGATTGCAGGAGGGCTGAAAAAGTTGCAAGCTTACTGGAGAAGCCGAAATTTGTGACAAGGGTCAAAGTTGTGCAAAAGAAGAAGAAACTAATTTGGGTTGACTTTATGAGAAGCTAATTCATCAAGAAGAAGCTGACTTGGTCTTGGAGGGGTCTTTGACAAAGGTCTTAGGTCTTCGAATTTCATCATTAAAGATTTTATAAGAAGAGAAGAATTCTTATGGGTTTTCCTCTCAAGAGGAGAGGTTTTAGCCCTGGCTAGCAGACTACATTTTGTGTCCTCTTGTCTCATTGATCTTCATCGTTTGGTAGTTGTTTGATGATAAAGAACACAATAATCATCAAGTGAAAAAAGAAGCTAATAATTAAGTAAAAGAATATCATAAGCAATTATCAAAGGAAGGGAAATCACCTAATCTAGCTGCCCCTAAGATTTCTCAATAGGATCCATTTTGAAAGCATGGGGAACCTAATAGTGGGACAAAGTAGGCATATCTCAAATGCAAATTGTGTGCGGAATGTTGCACTCAAATTGTCAAAGTTCTAAGGAAGCAGAAGCACCAACTTTTTCAACGAGGATCGGATCACATATCAGCAGTCCATGCGTCATGTTCATCCCATTTTGCAAGTTATATATATGATCTTAGTAAAACCTTGTGTCTATGTAACAACCTAGGTAAGGCTATAATTTGATGACGAATTCCATCTTAGGAGGTTTTTTTAACCTCGATGATTATGTGTTTTTCGACATGGCTAATCAGAGCTTTTTCCCTCCAGCTTAATGTTGATTTGGAGTAACATCAGATGTGCTCTAGCCATGAAAATTAGTGGAGAGGCTAAAGCACATGAGATCTCCAAGACCCAAAAATGGTTTGGGGAAATTCTACCCGATGAAGGAGATATTAAAATAATTAATATTTTTAATGGGTTCCTAAGTTTAAGGTTTGGGGAAATTCTGCCCGGTGAAAGAGATATTAAAATAATTAATATTTTAATGGATTCCTAAGTCTAAACTTAGGAAAATAAAAATATTAATGGGTATTAATATAAAAATGGGTTAGAAGGTTCTAAATGACATGGGTCAAGCCAAATATAATCTTAGACGTTGATTAGAGATGTAATCTCAGTGGTTGAAGACTCAACAGAAAAAAGTATAAGAGGAGGCTTGAGGGTCAGTTGGAGATACACCAGAGTGATCAGTCATTCGATTTTCTAGAGCGAGGTTTGCTAAGAGAAATTGAATCAGTGATCAGTTGCAGCGAGGGGCAGTGAGTACGAGGCAAAGAGGCAGAGATAGTGCCGGAAGACCAGCACAGAAGCAAAGCGGCAGACGCAGAGCCAGAGGGAGCCACGCAGAGGCCAACAGTGACTGCACAGAGGCTAGAAGGGCCTACGTCGTCCACACGGAGGCTGCAGGAGTGACACAGAGAGCCAAAGAGGCTACGCATAGCCTCAAAGGGCTGACGCAGAGGGTTCCAGGCTGACATAGAGGCCAGGAGGGCCGACGCAGTGCTTCAGATTGTGCTGGAGAGGGTTTCGTGGGGCAAACTTTCAGAATATATGCTTCCAAAGAGAGGTATTTCTACCAGATTATTTATCTCTATTGGGTGAGCCAATATGGCACCCAGTGTACTCAAGAAAAGCTACTTAATAATAAAACCCTCAGAACTACGGCACCGGTTTTCCCAAGTTGGGTTTTTTCCAGGGACAAATGTCCAAAAATCACAGTGTCCCTTGTGTGTTTGTCTATTTCTTTCAGTTGTTGATCTGTAGATGGTTGAGGTTGTATTGTGTTTATTTCAGTGTTTATATGGTTAAATAACTTGTTAGTAATTAAACCAGTAGGCGAAATAAACCAGAGAATACAGATAAAATTTCTAATGAGTAATACTTAGAAATTTCAACACTTAAACCCCCAAAGCTAGGGTGAAATATATTGGCAGATTATTAAGTGAGTCCTAGTTTTTTAGTTGAGTTGATGTAAAAGTGGTTTGGGAATAATTTAAGCTAATTGGCTTAATTATTTTATTACAAATCACTTGGTTTACTAGATCATATTGTGTCGCAGATGTGTTATGTGTCTTGAGGGTCTAAGACAAATGTGTATTCCCTCTTTGAGTCTTGTAAATGAAAAATCATATGTATTAGAGGATTGGAAAAATAAGTAATCCCCTCATGTGTAAATTAATTAATTTTGCTGGCAAAATAAATTAAATCCTAAGACAAAAAATTAATTAATTAGAGTCAAATTTAAATTGTCTTAGGAAAATAAATTCTCCAAACGGAAAAATTTGTGGGTCCTAAAAGAGTCAATTATAAAGGTTCATCCAACAAGGGAATATTGTATATTTCAAGAAAAATAGACCCTTGGGCCTTGGTGGTTAAGTCAAAGTCAAATTTTTGAGGGAATTAGCTCAAAATAATTAATTTTGAGTTAATTAATGTGGAGTTAAATGATAAATTCGAAAATTCCTCAAAAATAAAAATTCAAGGGTCAAGATTAAAATCTCGAAGTGCTTATCAACGGCCAAGATTATTTTGACAAGGAACAAAGAAACTAGTCGTTATTTTTCCATTTGGAAGATTTATCTATAAATTAGAAAGTTGAGTCTCTATTCATCTTGATCTCTGGTTAGAATTTGTTGAAGCATTTTGTAAACTATTGTCACGTTGGGAACTATTTATTCTACTATAATAAAAGATTTTGGGGTGCAACACGAGGTGTTCTTGTCGTTGATCTGTGGCATGTATTGACTACGGGTTTCCTATGTGGTGTTTTATATTATTGTTTTGAGATAATATATAGTGTGTTCAGGTACTCAATCCTTGGTCTCCAAGTTCACAGAGTGTGGGCAAGGGTTACTTTGCTTGGATCTCTAGTTTTTATATAGTGGATTGAATCTTCGCATGGGCTATAGTGAACATTAATTTTTCTGAAGCATTCTTAGTCATTCTTTCAAGGAAAAAATATCATAAAAAATATTTTCTCAAAATTTATTAAAAACAACTCATGTACAATTTGTAAGATAATCTTGTAATTTTAAGTGTAAATTATTTTTCTAACTTGGGTTGGAGTTTTATATTTATTTTGCATATATTTGGGATTTGGGTGTTTTTATTTTCATTTTTGCAAGTTGGATCAAAGGAACAAGCGAGAGAATAGCTAGATCTAGGCCCTTGAGGGTAAGATCTAGTCTCTAGACAATTTTGCAGGGAAATTTACTCAAGATTTGATGACAAAATTCAGATCCAGAAATTTTCGAGACACGGGTTTTCAGTTTTTTGGCCTCCTCTTGCCATTTCAGCCCATTTATCCCTCAACTTTGCCTCCCTTAACCTTGTTCTCCAATTCTTGGCCTCTTTTGCCCCAAAATTGACCCGAAACCCTAAGTGGAAGTTTTAAAGCTAAATACTTGGTGGTTTTGAAGGATTAAGGTTTCAAAATTCTTAATTTACAAGAGGCAAAGTGATCTCAAAGTTTCAACGATTTTCAACGGTGGGATATTCAAGGCCTTGGGCCTCGGGTTTGACATCTAAACCTTTGTTTTCTGCAGTTTTATTACCGTAAGCAAATTACTAATAATTAGGCCTTAAAATCACAAACTGAATTGTCAAAATCATTTAAAATTGCAAAATCTTCATTTTCACAAATTTTGGCCTCTTGGGTATTTGAGTTTTGGCCTAGATCTAACATTTAAGCTTGCTGACTTTTTCTGCATAACTGAAATTTTTTGCAAGTCTAAAATTTTTGAATCAAATTCTTAATAAGAGCCAAAAATTGAAATTTTCAATTTCTGGAAAAAAAATTCTATTTTTGGAAATATTGGGCATCTATTTTTTGCTTGATTAGTTTGTTGATCTATGGTTAACACACTGTTGTAATAAACATATTAAGTCTGAAAATCGCTGAGTCAAACTCTCTAAAATTGAAATTTTCAAGTTCTAGTCCATTTTGCTATTTTTTGGCATATTTGCCATCTATTTTTTGCAGTTTTATCTTGTTGATCTGTCTTTATTTACTACTGCAAATAAGAAAATTAGATCTAAAATTTTACTGAATATATCATCTTAAAGTGATCTAAACAAACTGAATTACATTTGCTAGTCATTAGAATTTCGGTGTTTTATGTGTTAAGCAAATTTCATCATTTGAAGTGGTTTATGCACTGTTGTTACAACATTGATAAGATCTGAATTTTTTGAAGTAGTATTGTTGGTATAAATTGTCATAAATCTGTGATCAGCGTCTTGATTGACTATTTTAAGCATTTGACATCTTGGTTACTTGGTATCTTGTGGACTATTGTTGAAGTTTACACTTGTATCTCTAAGCATTTTATCTTGTCTAAGATTGCAATTCATTATTGTTAAGTACTCTTAAAAAAATTCTAATCAAGTGCTTAAACAATTTAAGAAAATCTTAACTCGAGATAAATCTCACTTATAATCTTTTGCATAAGCATACTAGATCTAGATTTGCACTAAAAAATTTACCTCCTAGCATAAGCTAAGTTGATAGAGACATAGGACAACCCTTCTTATCTAGCTTGAGGGCCCTCGGCTACTCTTTGGTGGTTAACATAGTGACCTTGCAGTCGTCAGAGCCACAGTATTTGCAGCACCAGAGGCATTGGGTGATAGAAGCCTAACAGAAGGTATCGTTAATCACACTCTAGACTGCTTCCTGTTGGTCTCCTTCCCACAACCTACCTTGGAGCCCAGCTTCAAAATAGTTAAGGGAAGGTCACACTTAGACTACGCATTTAACTAAAATTTACCAAGATCACTGCATCTCACATAGGTCCTAGGATTTGCATATCATATAGGTTAGTCAATCATTCCGGCAGTGGATGTCCATCCGACCATTTGGTTCCAATCTATAAGAAGCAAGAATTTGTGACCCCATTAAGGCCCTGGTCTCATAATAGAAAATCTAATCTAATCAATAAATCTTGCTTAATTTCAACCAAGTGGCTAGGCCACTTATCTGTGTCTCCCAAGTAAGTTGGTTCTCAACTTGATTTCCTTCACTTCATTCCATAGGGACTACCCCCCATAGCTTGTTGTTGGGAGACAGCTAGAACAGAGTGGGCGGGGATCAGAGTGACATCCCCCGTCCTGAGCGTTGTCGTGGTATCTGTACAATCCGGGTGACAACAAGGACAAGATGACAGAAGGGGTTACGTGATTGAAATACCATCTGGCTAGACTCCCTAAACATGATGTTGGGCTTTGTAAGAATTCTAGCACGAAGCTTATAAGAGTTGCACTTGAACCAATTGAGGAAAAAGACAGAAAGAAAGAAGAGGCAGCTATAAACAAGTCGAACATGCAAGCAAATCTTCAAGGATATCTGCTTCTGAGATTGAGCCTGAGGGTAGTGGGAGGGGCTCCACATTGTCAACTGTTGATGTTACTAGGAGTGGGAGGTCATCATTTTTTGTTCCACGAATCAGACATGGAGCACAACCTTCCATAAAATTAGCTGTCAAGAAAAAGGAGAAGCAAGAAGAAGATAAATTTATGGGGAGGTATCTTTACTAGAGTTACTTACCACTCAGCATCACCAAAAATAATCCATTTTGGCAGCCAATGTGTGAAGTTATTGGTATTATGGGCCCGGGTTACAAAAGTGTTACATATGAGGAGTTGCAGGGGGCAATCCTTCAAGTAGAAAAGAAGGACATCAACTCTAGATTGGCACAGTTGAAGTAGACATGGGAGGTCTCTGGATGCACAGAGATGTTTGATCGCTGGACAGATAGGAAGGGCAGGACCCTTCAAGATTTTTTGGTACATTGTCCTAAAGGTACCATGTTTGTTAAATCCGTGGATGCATAAACACATATAAAAGATGCAGCATTGATATGTGATTTGTCAGATGGGTTTGTCAGGAATATTGGTGTGCAAAATGTGGTACAAGTCATAACAAATAATGCAGCTAATTATGTGGTTGTTGGCAGGATGCTTATGGATAGGCACCGCACATTGTTCTAGATTCCATGTGCAGCACATTGTATTGATTTAATGCTTGAGAATATGGCCAAACTCTCCTTTATCAAGGAGGTGATTGATATGGCTAGAAGCGTCCCCAAGTTTATATATAACCATGCTTTTGTTCTTAGCCTCATGAGGAGATACACCAAAAACAGGGAGTTGTGATGTCTTGCAATCACACGTTTTGCCACCAACTTTATTACTATTTAGTCTTCTCTTCAATGTTAGTTTGAGTTGAAGCAAATGTTTGTTTCTGATGAGTGGTGAGATTGTAGATACAGTAGGAGACAGGATGGGAGAGCCATTGCAAAAATGGTGTACACTAACACATTTTGGCAAGGAGTAGAAGTGTGCTCAATTAGTGAACCTATAGTAAACGTTTTGAGATTGGTAGATGGGGATACGCCTACAATGGCTTATTTGTATGAGGCCATGTATAGGGCCAAGGATAACATTAGTGCTTATTATGCAGACAAGGGTTTTGTGGGTTTAATAGAGTTAGAGATCGAAGTAGTGTGAGAGGGGCAGGGACAGTGAATCCGGAGGAAAGATTTCAAGATCCAAAGAGGCAACAGCAAGAGGGATGAGTTATTCCTGAGAGGTAGCGCAAAGGCTCTACGCAGTAGATTCAACAGGCAGATCGATTTGCTGGTGAGGAAAAATCGTTCTCAGTTCCATAGGTCGGGCATCGGTTCCAGAGGTTGGGCATAGGTCCCAAAAGGCCAGAGAGACGATCCCCTCAACAACTAGAGGCAAAATGACTTCATCAATGGCAATTTCGAGCCACACATGTGGCAAAACCACAGAGATAGCGCAGGAGAGGCTCACATTGGGGTTTGGAGGCTGAGTTTTCTGAAGACAAGTCGGGCTAGAGATTGCCTATGGGAGAAGGGAAATTCCCTTCAGTATTTTTCCCAGATTTTCTTGTTGTGGATAGCCAATTTTAGGCATCCAAATTGTACTCAAATTTTTCACTGTTGCATAATATTAAAACCCTCATCTGCTACACCGGTTTTCCTAAGTTGGGTTTTTCCGGGGACTTTTGTCCAAAAATAATTGTGTTATTATTTATGTGTGTGTGTGCTAGCATTTCTTCCAGCATTCATTCTTCCACAATTTTATTTGTATAGATTGCAGTGTGATTTATTCAGTATTTGTTGTATCAAACAGTAATAAATTGTCAAATTAAATTAAAAATTAGGAGAAAATTTCCAGTTGCTACAATAGGATTCCATATTGGAATTTTCACAGTGTTGTCAATATGATCCTCTTGTGGACTTCCCCCCCAATTAAGTTTCCCAATCCTTGATGAAACCACCTAACAATTACATATAATGTCCAATGCACCTCCTCATCTTCAGGTACAATAATTCATTAGTGCATTTATGTGAGACCAACTTGTTTATCAAGGGCACAATGAGACTTCATATGGGGGTTCCCTTCCAAATTTTGGGTCTTGAGCTAGAAGTAGTGTTACCTCAGTAGGTGGGAGTGGTAAATAAACGGCCTTATTAGGGGTTCCCAAACTTTAAGGGGAAAGACAGGTCCAAGGTACATCCTTTAAGTGATAGGGGTCATGTGAATAATGATGAGATGGATGGGGACACAGGGGTCTCAAGGCCAAATGCCATGGGATCAAGGGTGGCAATGATCAAGACTGTCCACATATTGGGTGTATAGATGTAGGAGGGAGCAATCGTGGATACATGAGTTAGCCCAACCTTTGTTTTTCCACTCTTCTTTATTTGTCTTTTGCCTTTTATTGATTTTTTTCTTTATATTACTGCTTGAGGCTCCAGGAAATAAGAGCATGCTGTGAGAAATATGCAGCAACTATTACCCCCTTAATCGCCCACCAGGAGTTGGGACGTGCATGGGTTCCTTAATGATGCAGGGACACTCATGTGGCCCTAGGAACTAGTTTGATGGCCATAATAAGGTGTAGAGCTCATGTTTGGCTTTTGTCCACATGCGATATTAATGTTCTGGCCATCTTTTGCATTTTATAATATTCTTTTCTTGTGTTTCTTGCTTGTGGCCATGATATGAATTTAACATTATTTTAGTTGCATCAACCTATGGGGCAACATCTCAAGGCTCTATACAGACATGTGGACAAGGGGAGGGGGTGTTCCAGTGCCTTGTGGACCCGGAGAGGAAAAATGATGAAATAGGGCTTGTAACGTGTGGAGGTGAGTGAAAAATGTGGAACAAGAAAACGGGACAAAGCTACCAAAATCGGGGTTTCCCAATTAGTGTCATTCCTAAATCCACAGGTCAATACCGGAGATCCCACAGGACTAGAGTTGAGGATTAACCCTCCATTTAAGGTGAGGGAACAAGACCCCAGTCAAAATCCTTCCTTCTTCCAGACCACCCAATCATCCATGCCCAAAATTCCCAGTGAAAAACAAGCATAAACACTTGATTTCACAATGAAAAACATACCTTCAGGGTTGGATTGCCCACCTTCAACATATGCTCTTGATAAATGGGCGAGGGGACATATGATTGATTCAGGAAGTGGAGATCCAATGACACAATACATCGGCTACATCGTTGTCCACTGAAGAGATATCTAGGATAAAAATTATCCTATGGGGTCACCAACTTTTGGTGGGTAACATCCAGGTCCCACTGGGACATGAGCTCTCTGTAGAGTGCACAGTCACTGTACTCGAACGGGGAGGTCAAGAAAACACCAACAATCCTCTGGGACCACAGACCTGTATCCTACACATCACAAGCAATGTTGGAAGCATATGTCCTGGGGCGGCGTACTTTTATCGTTCATGTTTTCATCAAATAATAAAACCATACACAAAAGAAAAGCTATTCTATGATGCAAGTCTAATCTAAATGCATCTATTCTAGCATGAGAACGTGATATGATGATAGTAGCTATGCAAAATCAATATGCAATGCATCCTACAACACCATGCGTGCTACATTATGCAAGTGCCAAGTATAGTCATATAGCCAATGTCTCATTAGGTCAAGATTATATTTCCTACTCCTAGTATCAATAATGATATACATTTGAAAGCACAAATGATAATCATGACACTCATAAGTTAGGTAACAAGGGTGGGAGGTGGGGAAACAATGTGACCATGAATCATACAAAAATGCCATGGTAAAATGGAAAAAGCATGAATCAAGTTGGACCCATCGAATCATTCCCTCAACCCTAAATATGGACAAATCAATAACCAAGCTCAAGTGCTCCTTCTCAAAGGTTTCTTTAGTGGTGTAATGCTTCATGGTGTCCTCAAGAACATGATGAGAAGGATGAAGGGATGGTTGGCATGAAGGATCACAACAAATAAGTTGTTGTTCCACATGACCACATTTAAAAGGGGGAAATGACCTAGGCTCATCATCATTAATGATTATGCATCAAGGAATGATGAGAGGGTCCATGGTTGATTCGAATGCACCTCAAGGATCATAGAGTAGGGAAAGGCAAGGTTATTATTGATATCATCATCGATATCATAGAGAGGGTCCTTGTCAAAACGATGGCTCGTGATCTCCCACTTCCCTACTTCAATGTGCAAGTAATCACTAATGTCAACGTCTAAGGGGTTAATGTGGTCATCTTTCTCAAGGTCCTTGATACATACAATGTTAGAGACAAAGTCCGTGAAAAGGATGGGGCTATTTGTTGTTGAAGTTTCTAAGTTTACTTAATTTAGAAACCCTTCATGCACTTTTTCTGATTTATTCCTACCTACTTGTTATTTTTCTTTAACAAGTTATTCACAAAGTAAATACTGAAAATAAACACCAGTGCATGTTCAACATATTACAGATCAGCAACTAAAAGAAACAAGAACAAACACATCACATGACACCATTATTTTTGCACTAATGTCCCCAAAAGAACCCAATGCGGGAAAACCGATGCAGATATCTGAGGGTTTTCTTATTAAGCAATATCAAAGTACAATCTGGATGCCGAAACTGGCCTACCCAACAGAGAATTTCCTTAGTAGCTATACCTCACATTTTGAGAAAAATCTCCTGGCTGAAACCCCGGAAAATCCTTTTGGCAGCTCTACACAAAATTGTTCTACAACCCCAGCGTCTGCCCAATCTGGACTGCGTCAGCCCCCCTCTGTCTCACGTTGGCCCTGCGTCAGACTTTCTTGGCCTACGTCAACACCAGGAGGCCCTGCGTCAACTTTTTGGGCCTCTACGTCAGACACGCTGGCCTCTCTGGTGCTCTGCACAGCACTTGGCTGCCTTTGCGTGGCCCTGTGTGAGCCTTTGCTGGTTCTGCGTCACTCTCCTTGGTTGTTGCACTGCTCTCCCAGCACAATCTCTGCCTTCTCTGTTTCTTTGTAGTCAATGCCCCTCAATTGCTCTCCAGATCACTAATTTTAACTCTCTTAGCAAACCCCGCTCTAGAGAATAGAATGACTGATCACTCTGGTGTGCTCTCCAAGTGACCCTCAAGCCTCCTCTTATACTTTTCTCATTGACATATCAACGGCCGAGATTAAGTCCCTAATCAACGGCTAAGATTAGATTTGGATTGATCCATGTCTTTTGGACCATTCTAACTCAGTTTCATATTAATACACATTAATATTTTATTTTCCCTAAGTTTAGACTTAGGGACTCCATTAAAAATATTAATTATTGTAATATCTCCTAAACTGTTTAGAATCTGCCCAAACCCTTTCTGGGTATTGGAGATCTCATGTGCCCCAACCTCTCCACCAAATTTTGTGGCTAGATCACATTCGATGCTACCCCAAATCAACACTCCCTCTTAGCGAGGACTATGCTCTAGCAATACTCCTCACAAAGTATTACTCTGATCATCCGGCATCGATCCCTGTGCTGATGCTAGGCCTGTTTCCCACCATCCTCTGCACTGCTATATCATGTACTGCTGCCCATACTTCTGCCATTGCCACTGCTGCATCTATACGACAACTCCCTATGCATCCGTGTTGTTATTGGTCCTTTCTCCCAACACTACATCCACACTGCACCTCCTCTCATCATGTTGCATCGTGCTACCCACTATTGCACTGCAACTCAGTTACTGAGAAGTAAGTAACTGATCTCCCAACCGACCTCCCTATTGGGCTAGAAACACCCAATGATGCTAAAGTTCCCTCTGCCACTGACAAGTGCTCCCTCTCTCTGACCTCTACATTGCTGCAACAACTCCCTGCATCTCGCATCGTTGCGCACCTCATTGTGCCTTCCTACACTGGTTCAACACTCTTGTGCCTCTTGCACTACTGCAGCCTGCTATCTCTACACTGTCTTGGGACTGTTGCACTGTAGCTCTCTCTGCCGCTCCATCCGCATCCATCTCTACCCACTCAGCCAGTCCTGCTACTCTTCGTTGGGGCTCACATAGCAAAGTCTAATCCAAGAGGCTGGGTACCTCGAGGATCTTGCCCCTCATCACTTGTAGTCCACCTAATTACAGCTCGATGTCTCCCCACTTCCGCTCAAGTGGCGTGTGTGCACTCATGGCACAGTCATGGTCAGTCAAAACCTCCTTCTCTACCCGTGTCGGCGTTGCCTTAGTCTCAAAAGACTTTCCCTTACTCTTCTTCCTAGGGCACTGGGTCGCATAAAGACCCTGTTGTCGCATAGATTGTCACGACAACGCTCAGACCGGGGGCTGTCACCCTGATCCCCGATCTCCCCGTTTAGTCTCCCGCGGCTAAGGGGGGTAGACCCTATGAGGCAATGGATGACCAACTATGGACCAGTTAGGTTGGGAGACACGAGGGGAAACAAGCACTTAATTGATTTTATTAAGTTAATAGACCAGTGCCTTAAAGAGATAATTATTAAATGATTATTTATTGAATATTGTAGAAATATAAACCATGTAGAACAATCATTTATCATCAAATAACCCAAGCGATGTAAGATTTTCAACAAATGCACAACCCCTTTAAATGATCTAGCAGTTAAACTTCAAGAAAAATTAAACGCTTTAAATGACCATAAAATTTAAATGCTGACCAGTTATCACTTTCACATAGCTAACTTCAAAATAAACATTAAGTGCATTTAACTATAGAGAAATGGAACATAGAGACACCAAAAATGAATTTCTCAATTTTTTGTTAAGCTTTTTCAAAATTTAATTTTTTTTTTTTTTTCAAAACAGGACTAAAATCCTAAAGTCTTAAAAGGAACCTTTTTTTTATATTTTTAAAATAAACTAAACTAAACTATAAATCTAAATTAAAAAATAACCCAAAGACCAACCCGTTAAAACTTCCTTTTTTTTTTCTTTTTTAATGATTTTTATTTTCTTTTTTAATGATTTTAAGATTTCTTTTAAACAAAACTAACTAAATTAAAAATAAAGATTAAACTAAACTAAAAGATAAACTAAAAAAAACAAGGCTTAATTCTAATTCTAAATCTAACTAAAATTTAAAACTAAACAACAATAAGAGAAATCGAAATAAAATAAACCAAACCCAAAACTGCTTTTTTATATTTTTTATATTTTATGAATTTTTTATTATTAAAATCTAACAAAATTAAATCTATTTAACGAAATCTAAACTAACCTTTCTAAACTAAAAATTAATTCTAAAACTAAGACTTACACTAAATAAAATCAAAGGAAAAACTAAGGATTAAAACTTTTTATGTTTTTGGGACTTTTTATTATTTTTTTTATGATTTTTAAATTTTACATTTTCTAAATACAAAATTGATACCATAAAATTAAATTAAAACAAAAATTTAAGACATACTACTATCATAAAATAAAACATAAGAAATCTAATCTAATCTAAAAATGAAATCAAACTAACCCTAATCGTACAGCATGTATATATAATGAAATAAAACAAAAAAAGGTCGTACGTTGTTTTTATGAAGCTTTTGCAGGTTAGGGACGCTGCATTTGGGCAGAGAATGAAAGCTCGACGGATGCAATGACTGCGCACGGTAAGCTGGTTTATGGACAGCAATGTTGACCGAGTGAATATGCAGGCAGAGGGACGTGAGGGATATGCATGTGTGAGTGTAGTTTTGGCAGCGTGGGAGAATAGAACAGGTATATTTTTTCATTTTTCTTTTTTGGGGCAGGTATGAGGAGCATGCTGGTTATGGCAGCTGCCAGTGGAGCAAGGAAAATGCAGGAGAGAGAGATTACTACAGGGCAACGTGAATGGTGGCAGTGGTTTGGTGTGGTGGAGCATCACAATTCGATTTCAATGGCAGCGGCGTTGACAGCAGTGTGTGATGGGTAGACAGCAGCATGTGATGGGTAGCACACAGGAGGATAAGATTGCCGGATGTGGAGAAGAGGAAGATACGCAGCTGCGTGGGGGATGGGAAGAGACTGCGCAGAATGATGCGGTGTGGAGAGTGAGGGGTCCACTTGGAGATGGCTGTGCAAGGAGGATGATGAAAGGGGCAATGTGAGGGCTGCGAAGAGAAATACAGCGTAAGGTTGGACGAAGCAACCAGCGTGCAGGTGTAGGCAGCAATAGGTGAATGGCAATGGAAATGTTTGCCGATACAGACAACATAAAAAAAAATTGAGCTTTTCTGTCACAAAATATGAAATTTCCTTGAGCAGCAGAGAATCTGAAAACTTTAAACCCTTCCTGCTTCAGATTGCATAATGGAAACTCTGAAATATTTAAAAAAAAACCCTGTACCTACAACCTGCAAAAGAAAAGAAAACCCAAAATAATATGTGCAAAAAACGAAACTGGAAACACTAAATCAGCTAAATAATTACAGTATTTACAGATTAATGACTCTAAGCAGCCAGATTTGTCAATAATCCATAGTAATATTTTCAGAATTTAAATTTTAATGTGAGATACTAAAGAAAACCCTACATGCATTCATAAAAAATTTCAGATGATAAGCCCGGGATTAAAATTGGCTGGGCTCTTGCAGAAAACACAATCTGGGAGTTGGCTGGTTCAGCCGAGAACTTCCCCTAACGCCCGGTAAACTCAAAACTAAGGTTTCCTGCGCAGCGTAAAATCAACCATCAACATAGAAGGAGAAAACAATAGTGAAACCCCGATCAAATGGAGATACCTGCCACTATATTTCAGAATCTAAACTATCATTCAAACCCCAAAGATCAGACAAGATACCTGTGCCTAGATCAATCTTCATTAAGCTATCATCAATGGCTAAAAATAAAATTATGCAGGAAAATAAAACAATCTTACAGCATTTCCAGAAGAGTAACACCAGCAAGATTTTTAACCCCAAAGTCTTTCTTTATTGCACAAAAATGACTACAAGAGAGCTTTCTTTAGCACCAGACTCTCAGATCTAATCTTATCTCAAATGACCCCTAGCACCCTATTTAAAGGAAAAATTCCCAATGGCTAGTTTGAGTGATCCATGTCAAAACGATCTCGACCGTCGATGAGGATTAAGAGATCTCTTAATCTCATCCGTCGAATTTTTAATGCATTAAAAAATTGAAATTCTGCATTTATTTACTCAAAAATATTATTTTATTATTTTTAAGTTTTTATTTTCTTTTATTTTTTATTTTTTTTTATTATATCTTTTATATATATATATATATCCTTTTTATTGTTTTTATTCTTTTCAATTTTCAATTTTTAATTTTAATCTATTTTTAAATGGATCCTCGAACTTAGCCTTTGGAAAAATCACCTAGGACCTAGGACTTAGGACTTATGAGGGGATTAAAACAATTTCTAACCCTCAAGACATTTTACATCATGACTTTTACAATGTTACATCTAAAGGGGGAAAACCCATTTGACATAGACCCTCATAGACCACCCAGTTCTGCGACACAGCTATAATCTAGCATATCAACATCCTAGGATTCTCCTAAGATTCTAATGACAAAATTCATTCCGGCTATGGGGTTAGGCTGAAGGAAAACTCTGCCGATCATGGATCGGTGAGACAAAAAACCTTCTGGAACGTAGATTATCACTAAAAAATTAGGTCCACCTAGGCAATTTACATACATGACTCAGTTATGCTAAGATTATTTACAATTTACACATGCAGACTAGGTTTACAATCATAATATGATCAAGTCGACGATGACTGTCGAATGGCACGGACACGTCAATCAAGCGCTATCCCTTTTGCGAAAAAAAGGGAGTGTACTACTATGGGAAGTTGACACAGTGATCAACGGACCCATCTCCCCACAATGGAAACAATTGATCTTTGAGAGATCTTTCTTCTTCCACTTCTCCTGCTTTCCCTCAGATGCTAAGGCCACATCCTCCTCCTCCTGCTTGACCTTGATCCCTTTGTTGCTGCTACCTGTCTTCGACTTCCGTTTGATCTCTTCCTGGCGAAGAGCTGCCCACATCTTGTCCTAAGGTGGGAGAGTCCCTCTGCCCAGGATACTCTGGAAAAATACTTCCCAATCTTCTGAGATAGCATTCAGGGTTGTCCTCACCATAAGTTCCTAATCGGGTGTCGCTCCTATAGCAGTCAACTGGTCTCGGATCTCATTCAGTCCTCCGAGGAAGGTGTCAATTGATTGACCCTTCTTCATCTGATACGACCTCATCTGGTTCTCGAGAAACATTCTTCTCTACACAGAAGTATGCTGGTACAGGTTCTTGAGAGCCTCCCACATCTCAATTGTCGTTTCCTTCTTCGCTATATGTGGTACCAAATGATCCTTGACCCCATCAAGGATAATGCACTTGGCCCTCGCCATCACCTCTTCGTACTTGTCATTATCATTGGGGTCGACTGGGATAGCTATAACCTTCAAGGCGAAGTTTTTGACACGATTTTTGTCAAGCACTGATAATATTCTGGCCTTCCAGACTGCGAAGTTCAATGCTCCATCTAGTCTATCTTGGTCTCTTACCCCATGTAGTGCCATGACGCTCCTCTACTTCCCTCTTGGAAGTTCTTTGTTCGACTCCTCTGAGTCTCTACTTCTCGTCTGGAAGTTCTCTTCTGGACTCCCTCTGAGTCTTGATTTTCTTCCTGGAAAACCTTCTGTCGCTTGTCGAGATGCCCCCTACTCTGATCGTCTTGTGCAACTGCACTGCTGATCCAGTTTCCTCGGCTAGAAACCCTCGGTAACAACTCCTCTGGCCCTGCTCTATCAGGTATTGTTCTAACTATAGTACCTCACCAGCTCCACTCTGCAATATTTTTGCAGCCTTCTAGACTCCAGCAACTACCTCTCTATGAACTGTGTCAGCCCCTCTCTACCTCACGTTGGCTCTGCGTCACCACAGATGGGTCTGCGTCAGCCCTGGGATGCCCTACGTCAGCCCTCTGGCCCTCTGCGTCAGCGATGTTGGCCTCTCAGAGGCTCTACGCAGCTCCCGACTTCTTCTGCATGGGTCTAGCTGGCTTTGTGTCACACTTCTTGGCCTCTGCGTTGCTAGAAACAACTTATGTCACCTCGAGACAGCTATTTTCTGCTGCTATTGCTCAGCTCAGCTGATGTCCCTTAGTCCTCCTGTGTTCTACAATCACGCTCTGATACCATGTTGAAGTTTCTAAGTTTACTTAGTTTAGAAACCCTTCATGCACTTTTTCTTATTTATTCCTACCTACTTGTTATTTTTCTTTAACAAGCTATTTACAAAGTAAATATTGAAAATAAACTTCAGTGCATGCTCAACATATTAGAGATCAGCAACTAAAAGATAACAAGAACAAACACACCACATGACACCATTATTTTTGGACCAATGTCCTTGGAAAAACCCAATGCGGGAAAACAGATGCAACTATCTGAGGGTTTTCTTATTAAGCAATATCAGAGTACAATCTGTGTGTCGAAACTGGCCTACCCAACAGAGAATTTTCTTAGCAGCTATACCTCATAGTTTGAGAGAAATCTCCTGGCTGAAACCCCGGAAAACCCTTCCAGCAGCTCCTCAACACAAAACTGCTCTGCAACCCCAGCGTCTACCCAATCTGGACTACGTCAGCCCCCATCTACTCATGCTAGCCTTGCGTCAGCCCCAAGAGGCCCTGCGTCAACTTTCTGGGCCTCTGCGTCAGACACGCTAGCCTCTCTGGTGCTCTGCGCAGCACTTGGTTGCCTCTGCGTGGCCCTACATGAGCCCTTGTTGGCTCTGCGTCACTCTCCTTGGCTGCTGCACTGCTCTCCCAGCACAATCTCTACCTTCTTTGTTTCTCTGTACTCAATGCCCCTCAGCTACTCTCCCGATCACTGATTCTATATCTCTTAACAAACCCCGCTCTAGAGAATAGAATGACTGATCACTCTGGTGTGCTCTCCAAGTGACCCTCAAGCCTCCTCTTATACTTTTCTCGTTGACATATCAACAGCCGAGATTAAGTCCCTAATCAACGGCTAAGATTAGATCTAGCTTAATCCATGTCTTTTGGACCATTCTAACTCAGTTTCATATTAATACACATTAATATTTTATTTTCCCTAAGTTTAGACTTAGGGACTCCATTAAAAATATTAATTATTTTAATATCTCCTAAACAGTTTAGAATATGCCCAAACCCTTTCTGGGTATTGGAGATCTCATGTGCCCCAACCTCTCCACCAAATTTCGTGGCTAGAGCACATCCGATGCTACCCCAAATCAACATTTGGAATTCTACCTTCTAAGTAACCCTCTTCATCAAGCTCCTTATTTTGCTCCCATTCAAGATCTCCCTTAATATCTTCATCAATGACCTCATATTGATGATCTAGAAAGGGATCCTCTTGTTCATCATGATCATCCTCATGCTCAATGATGGCCTCTTCTTGAAGATTAATATCTAATGTTGGGCAAGCCTAGTCCTTAGTTCGAGAATGCTCCAAAAAGTTATCAAAAAGCACTTTAATTGATGAAATACTCCTAACCTTGCAATTATATAACCATGAATTATGACCTTGAAGGGACCTTATGAATAACATAATAAGAACATATTGATGAACCACATCAACTTTTGAGGCATACGTAGCAAATCTTGCCACATGATCAATTGCAAAAGATTTATCACCATCAAACTTGGGAACCCTAAATATCATGTTGAAGGTCACATGATTCGAGTACCCCGAAATGTCAGCGATGTCCAAGGCAGGAACCTTATCAAGGTAAGACATTCTACTAGGTTACACATATCAATCATGCAGGAGTCACCAAGGTGAATTCAAAATGTCTTGATATTTTCTTGCTTCACCCTACAAGCATTGACTTTGAGGTTCAATGAAGAACAAGGGCTTCGTTCTTCCGATGGAGTTCGCAAGAGAGGATCTATATTATCGTTAAAGAAATCACCTCTTCAACTGTTTGACCAATTAGGTAGACCTACTTCCTCCCTGAGAACAGCGCCAAAAATGTTACCACACAATCTAGCAGGCCCTAAGGAGGGAAAACCTATACGACAAAGAGCTAGACTAAGTGATAACAAAGGGACAATGGCCCACTATCACCACAGCTGATCCAGGTGGATATTGGTGGCCACCTGCCAAGTCCATCTAGACCCCCATCATTGTCTCTTTCAGCATTTTCAGTTTCCTTAATTATAGCACACAACTTACTATTTTTAGAGTTTTTTCGGGTCCTGAACTTCCGGAGCCGTTTTTGAGGCCCTAAAACGACGTTTTTTGGGGGATCATGGGGCAACAACGTTCCCTTTCCAACAATGGTAGTTCTCTGATAGGATCTTTCTCAGAGCTATTATACGCGTCAAACGGAGATCGTTGCCAAAGTTACGACCCCAGGAAATTGATGTACCAATTTACCCAAAACGGGGCCCACAATTTGGCGTTTCATCTTCCAAGGGTCGGTTTTGGAATGTGAAGGGTTTTCCATTGTTTCTCAATAATAAATAGGCCTTCGAGCCTCATTGTAACACAAGTTCGGAATAGTTCAGAGACATGTAGCCGCACATCTCTTCTCAGAGATACACTACCATCGTCCTAGCTGGTTTATTTCCAATTCTGGTTGTAAGCATATTTCGGTATTTTCCATTAATGAAATGAAGTGTTATTTCCGCTGCATCTCTTTATTTATGGTTATCTCTGTAATCTAGTGCGTTCCTGTTTAAATCCGGATCAGTGGGATCAACAGCCAATGTGCCCTTCTCTTTACAGACTTTCACCAATGGGACGAGTCCCAGTAGGAGAATAATCGACTTTGATAGGTATTCTAGGATTGAAGGTACAAGGTGATGAAGTTAAAGCCCATTCAAAGAGAGACTCAATCAAGGTACAAGGCTTCAAGGAAGCAAATCGCTCTGTAAAAAAGGCCCTAAAAATAGAAGGCACGGGACCTAGGGTTTCGAGGTTTTTTAATGGTAATAGGTATTCACAAGGTCAAGGCCCAAGAGAAAAGGCTTCTTGTGATTTATTTCAACATGTACTAAGCTCATGCAGCCTTCAAGGAAGTCCTCAATTAGAAAGAGATAAACCTAGGGTTTCCCTCTTGGAGTAGTGCCTAGGGCAAAAGATTTTATGGATTAAAATTAAGCAGATGCCCACCAAACTTGGAGCATAGGTAGCTTAGACTCTAAGCTTGATGTCTAGGCTCTCGAATTCCAAAAAAATCTCCTCCCTAAAATTTCAATGAAAGTCCTAGATTTTCGCCCTAGCCTTAAAGGACCAAGTTTTAAGAGGAAAAATCATGGAGGAAGAGGAAGTTTGACCACCAAGGGCTTGGACCAGTGCCTTGTCCATTGGGCATATGGAGTCTTAGGATGTTCAAGATGAGATCAAATGTCCCTAAGGAGGCTCAAAATTGATGCCTAATATGTCAATTTTGAACATTTACCTACTTCAAGAAATAACGGAGTTTCATGGAGAATTCAAAGATACTCATCCACTACGAACATTCATTACATGCCATACATTGGATAACATATGCAATACTCTACTAGAAAGCTTTCTAAAAACAATCTTCAACAATTTGGACGAATTTATAGCATATCCTAAAGCAACAATTCCATACATTAAACAAATTCAACAAAAAGATTTCATCAACATTAGGCACTTACAAGAAGGCATGCAATATATCCATCCATTACTCAAGAAAATAGCTCCAAAGAAAAAATGTGAATCGTCTCCATACATCAAAATGCATCCAAAGAGTCTCCAATAGACAAAGAAACAAGTGTGAGTTCTTTACAAGAGAAAGAATCCTAGTGTGATGATAATCTAATACAAATGAACCTAAGTTCTATTTATATGAGTCTCACTAAGTTGAATTAGCCTTGTTGCTGCACAAACTAGCAGGCCTAGTAAAAAGGTTAAAGCTAGAGGACACAACAACACCCTAGGACAAACGCCCACTCTCGCCACAGCCTATGTCCCCTTCTCTTCTCGAATTTTCACCAATAGGAGGGGTCCTAGTATCCCTCACTTATGATAGATGTTCCTAGGATAGGTTTTAAGAGAGGCAAGGTGGCTCATTCAATGGAAAGGTTCAATGAAAATACGAGCTTTGGGAGAAGCTAAGAGGACTTTCCAAGAAAAACCCCTTGAAAAGAAGACTTCTCGAGACCTCGGGTTGAGATATTTGACAAGATAAAAATTCATCCAAGGTCAAGGTAGACAAGAGAAAAGGCTATGATTGATATACTTCAACAAGTGCTTGAGCTCAAACCTTCAAAGAATCCCCAAGTTAAAGGATAGCACCTAGGGTTCCCACTTGGCACGATGGCTAGGGAATCAATTATATGGAGATTTCACTGTGAGAATTGCCTCAAATTAGAAGGAGATGTAGAAGAAACACCAGCGCAAAAGACTATCCAAGCGGTTTTGCAAAAGCTCCTTCCTAATGAAATTCGTACCAAGCCCTAGGGAAGCCTCCTTATCCTTAATGGGATGAGAAAAGAGGTGAAGGAAAGGTGAATGAAGAATGACTTTTCAAGTATAATGTGATCACCAAAGATCTAGGACCTAGTGCCTGCCTATTGGGAGAAATGGAGTCAAGATAAACCAAGAAATGGCAACTCCCTCTTCAAGGAGACCTAGAAGGAATTTCGCTACCCTTAATGGAAGCAACAACAAAACGACTTCTATATTTTATACTTCGATGACACTTGTTGTGGAGTTTCAAGGATGCAAATGCAATCAATCCTCTAGGAACATTCATTCGTTCATTGTCTAATGAGTGACAAATGCAAAAATTTCAAATAGTTTTTCCATGCTTCAAATAATTCGCATTAATTAGTGAACATTAATCACCATGAGAAAATATTCCATGCATTAGACATTCACCAAATCAGAAATACAGCATCAAATAGCACTTACAAGATAAAGAAAAATATATCCATCCACAAAATTGCCAAGTAAAAGCATCAAGAATGATAGCCAAATTATCCAAACATCATAGTTCATCAATAACATCCAATTTTGTCCTATAGCTGCAGGTCTTAATTCTTTTAGAGAGAGATCGAAAATCCAAAGTGTGATGATCTGAGAGAGTGTAGCCCTCTCTTACTTATACATGCCATATGAGTTCAAAAATGAAAGAAGGATCCCTTCCAATGCTTAAAATGTCTAGTAACCCACCCATGGTTACAAGCTAAGAATGACAGCTCATAAATTAAGCAGAATTAGCCTTCTAAGGGCCACGCTAAGCTAACGTGGAGGCCAAAAAAGGCAGCGTTGAGGCCTTATTTGCCAAAAATAAGAGTGAGGGCCTCAAAGATAATGGATAAGAGGGGGATGCCCTCTAAATGTTGGAAAACCTCTTCAAACCCTAATTTGGGCTTTGTTGGCTCCAAATGGGTCTCATGGGTCTCCAAATGGCTCAAGATCATGTCAACGCTCCATCAATACGCGCTAGAAGATGACACATGCCCTCCCATGTCTCCCCCGGAGAGACAAAACCTCCTCTAGGCCATAGATCAGCTGCTAAGTGTTGAGCGAAATGTGTGGGCAGCTGGGCAACATGGTCCAAGTGTATCATCATCTCTATATAACTAGGGCACGAACAAGCAATGTGGTGGTGTTGAAGAAGCCTATGGTGTGGTTATCAATGCCATGCATGGTTGGAAGCCCATAGCTCTCAACACCCACCCTACAAGTGCCATTATGACACTCTGGAGGGCTTGGACTCTGTATAGGAAGACCAAGTCCAAGATGAAAACCCATCTGCAATCTTATTTAAGATCCAATGCGTCTACTCACCTTCCAGTACAATAATTCATTAGTGCAATCAAGTAAATAAGCTTGCTAACCAAGGGCAGAAATGGACACTTCATAGTGGCATGCCCTTCCAAATGGGCTTTGAACAAGTACTGGTGTTTTTTTTTCACAAGAAAGGTTAATTAAGGACCCTATTAGGTGGTTTCAACCTCTAAGGGAATGACAAGTCCACGATACATCCATCAAATGACATGTGTCATGTGAAATAGTGATGGAATGGAGTGGGGGCAAGGTGGGAGGCTCTAAGCCACATGCCATGGTACAAGGTAGCTATGATGAGGGAAGCCCACACCTTAGGTGTATGAATATAGGACGGAGCAATCGCGGTACATGAGTTACCACAGCCTTTGTTTTCCACCCTTCTTCATATGCCTTGTGCATTTTATTGATTTTTCTTCATTTTATTGCTCAGGGCTCAAGGGGATCAGAGCATAATGCATACAATATAGCCGTGAATACCCCTTTTAGGTGGGGCAGTTCATCGCCCACCAAGGGTTGGGACAATCATGGGTTCCATAATGATGTAGGGGACACTCATAGGGGCTCTAGGAACTAGGGTGATGGCCATAGGGATAGTGAGTAGAGCTCATGTTTGGCTTTTGCCCACACGCTAAATTTTATTGTCCAGACCATATTTTGCATTTTGTGGTACATTTCTTGTTGTATGTGGCCATATTATGTTTTTTTCTTTTAACTACATCAACCTTCGGGGCATCATTCCAGGCCCGACCCAAGATGTGAACAAGGGGAAGGGTAGGCTAACACTTTGTGGACCCATGGACAAATGTGGACCCAAATAAGGAAAATGTGAAAATGGGCTTGTAATGAGCGGAGGGGAGTGAAATATATGGTATCAGGAAGTGGGACCACGCAAACAAAATCAGAGTTTCCCATGTAGTGCCACTCCTAAAGCTAGTAGCCGATAAAGGAGATCTCATAGGACTAGGATTCAGAATTAACCCCCAAGTTGAGGCAAGGGAACAAGAGTATAGTCAAAGTCTTTTCTTTCTGGTAAATCCCCCCACTAATTCATGCCCAAATGTGCCCAAGAAAAGCAAGAATAAACACCCAATTACAAAATGAAAAATCATACCTTCGAGGTTGGATGGCACACCTTCAAACACACGATCATTACAGATGAGCAAGGGCACACAATGGCTAGCTCAGGTGGCAGAAAATAGTAGCAAATCGAGCTATCAAGTAGCTGCAAGGGGCTATTGGCTATTCACTGAAGACAAATCTAGGAGAAAATTTCTCCTATAGGGGTCACCCACTGGTGGTGGGTAACATTTGGCTCCAACTGAGACATGAGCTCTCAGTAGAATGCACAAATCATGAACTCGAACGGGGAGTTCATGAGAACATCAGTTGTTGTATATGTTTCTTGAAGGCAGTTTATTGGCTGGAAACTGCGGCAAGAAACCAACTCAACCACTTTAGGTCCAAGTTGGCCCTTGGACCGGAGGGGTCTCCCTCAATGTTATGAGGCTTTAATGTTGTTCAAATGTCACCGAAAAACAATCTATGAAGCACAATGGCCAGATCTAGGGGTTGTTGTATAGGTGGTCGTTGACAAGTCACAATCCTTGCTTAACAAATAAGGCCCTCTCTTGCATAGGCCTGATCAAAGTGCTAACATTCAACTATGACAAGAGTAAAAACAATGTTAGTTTTTGTAACATCGGATATGTTCTAGCCACGAAATTTGGTGGAGGGGCTAGAATACATGAGATCTCCAAAACCGAGAAATCGTTTCTGGAAATTCCACTTAGAAATGACTTAATTAGATTATCAACCAGTTTTTAAATATTTCCTAAGTCTAAACTTAGGTAATATGGTTAATTAATCAAAATTAATTAAGTCAGGGTGCAAATCATCTAGAAACTCACATGGACCGACTACAAGATAATCCTAGACATTGATTAAATTTTAATCTTGGTCGTTGGTGCTCCAATAGTGGATTATAAGAGGAATTCGATGGGCACTTGGAGAAGACACACCAATTCATCTAGAAACTCACACGGATCGACTCCAAGATAATCCTAGACATTGATTAAATTTTAATCTTGGTCATTGGTGCTCCAATAGTGGATTATAAGTGAGTGGAATTTGATGAGCACTTGGAGAAGACACACCAGAAGACCAGAAGTTCGATTTCCTTGGCAAATCGATTTCCATAGTAGCATCATTCAGCTGCAGGATAGCTAGAAATCGAAGCAGTGAGTGAAGGGCAGGGACAGTGAGGCTGGAGGAAAATTTCCAGATCCAGTGAGGGCATTTGCAGAGAGGCAGAAGAGCCACAATGAGGTTGATGCAGGGGTAGTGCAGTAGCCTCTAATAAGCAATTCGATATGCAGATTCAGGAAGTAGTTTTAGAGTTCCGATGGCAAAAGAATTTCACAGAGGTTGGGAGGAATGTTTCCAGAGTTAGTGGCAAGCAAAAGAGGCAGCTCAGTCTGAGATCCACACCGTATGATTTTGTGCCTAGCAGAGCCCACGCAGAGGGTGATGCATGGGCAACTCGTAAAGGGTTTCAAAGGTCAGTGTTCAGTGTCAGATTTGCCTGTGGGGTGAGGAAAATACCTCACTAGATTTTTGCCAGTATTTTTCTCTATAGGATTGCTAGATTCAGCATCCAGATTATTGTACTCAGATTTCACTTATGCATAATAGTAAAACCCTCAGCCGCTAAACCGGTTTTCTTGAGTTGGGTTTTTTTGGGGACAATTGTCCACAAATAACGGTGTCATTTTTGTGTGTGTGCTAGTATTTTCTCAGTTTCCAGCGCTATTATTTCTGCAATATTTTATTTGTGAAGGTCGCAGTGTGATTTATTTGATATTTGTCATAGCAGCTAGATTATTAAAATAATCAACAATTAGAAAAACAAAACAAAACAAACAAAAAAAACCGCTTCCAGTAGCTGCAATAGGATTTCAATTTTGAAATTTTCACATGGTATCAAAGCGTGAGTGATCACCTAGGAAGCTCAGAGGTAATACTAAAAAGGCTGAAGATGAAAAATACTCTCTTAAATTGCCCATCTTATAATCAAATTCTTTCTAATTTTCATAATATATGTCATACTACTAACCTTCTTGAAACTATAATAATATAAAAACGTGTCTCTCACTTCTCTTTATAAATTAAAATTCAAATTATTGGTTAAAAAATTCGATTAACTTCCTACCTTCTCAAAACCTGATAATCCATATTGGTCCAACATAACCTTAATCATCATCATCCGCTAGTCAACCAAAGACCAAGTTGACTTGTTATTTTCTTCGAGGATAATCCAACTTTTCGCAGCACCTTATTTGTAGGTATTCCTATCCACGGTGCAACTTCCTCTCGACCATAGTTCATCCAAGGACAGAGATATTTTAAAGGGCCAAAATAACCGAGGACTGTAAGAGAAAGGTATGCGTGCAGAGTGGATCCGAATGCCTAGCCTACTTTTAGTATAATTTTACACCCTAGTATTCGATGGGTGGTTGTTACGCTAAACCGAATTTCTGATACTACTGTTTCTTACATTTTTCGGGGGTCACAAATTGCCGTACAGGCTACAGCAGCTCACCTTACATATTCTAAAAGACTAACATATATTATATATATGTTAGTATAGATTTATTTTAAATATTGATTTAATATGAATTGAAAAGATCTAATTTTTTCATGTATTAAATTTTATTATAAATTATTATTTATATTTATATAATTATTTTGTTTTAATTATTTTTTTTAAATTTAATTAAAATGAACCAAATTCCAATTTTGATCACTAACAATAACATTACACATCATAAAATAAGAATCTTTACTTAACAAATTGTATTTGGAAACTACATTTAGTCATCTGTATTTTTACGCTGTTAACTATTAACAAATTGTCTACCCTAAATTTTAGATGTGTAAACTACATTTAGTCATCTGTATCTTTACGCTGGTAACTATTCAATTTTAGAGAGGTACGAACGTCACCGTGTCAAATTAAATTATTCCATATTTCCTTTCCAAATCTAAACCATTGGACAAAGTGTGAGAATTATTAATCACATACTAAATGGCTGGAAAAGTTTAAAAAAGTTTAAAGGAAGTATCTTTACGCTGGTAACTATTCAATTTTAGAGAGGTACTAACGTCGCCGTGTCAAATTAAATTATTCTATATTTCCTTTCCAAATCTAGATCATGGGACAAAGTGTGAAATTATTAATCTTATACTAAATTGCTGGGAAAAGTCCAAAAGAAGTGTGGGAAGAAAGGGTATGTATTTTTTGTTTTTCAGGAAAAGTGGAAACTGAAAAACATTTGATTTTAGAATGTGAGGCCTTCAAAGACAACAGGGAAAATTATGCAGATATACTGTCAACTAGCTCTTGGGAAATCTATTTAGCCAGAAGTTTGTCAATAAACTGGAAACATTTATTGTGAAACTTCACAGAAAAAGAACCGAATACATCAAATAAATCAAAAAGCAATCTGTCACATAAAATATCTTTAGTTTCAAATAATTTCTTACTTTCTTTTTTCTTATTTCTTCTTTGATATTTCTTCCTTAAGATATGGAAACTACATTTAGTTATCTTTACACTGATAACTATTCAATTTTAGAGAGGTACGAACGTCACCGTGTCAGATTAAATTATTCTATATTTCCTTTACAAATCTAGACCATTGGACGAAGTGTGAGAATTATTAATCGCATACTAAATGGCTGGAAAGTCCTAATATTTTATTTCATTTGAGAATCGGGACATAAATGATATGATTCCATCGTCCATTTATTCCATTTCAACTACATGCACTTCAACAGAAATCTCTATTTTGTCAAATTTCTTAAATAATTTTCCAGTACAAACTTTACATATGGAGAAATTCAACCAGCAGTAGTCCTCACCGCTGTATTTATCTAAGCGGATTCCTCTTTCGCATAGTGTGAAATTTGAATCAGGTTAATTTTTTGCTACATAAATGTGCAGACTATTATATTTTGCCGCCATATGTATAAATAGATAAATTCGAGACAATTCCTCATTTAGCATATATGAACACAGGAATGCTCCTCTCTTATATTTCTGCATAAATTTGAAGCGGATCTCTCATCTTCATCAAATTGCATTATAAACTTAAGGCGGATTTCCCTCCCCTATACTTTTAAATAAACTTAAGGTGCATCATTTTATTTGCTGCATTTGTACCTAAATTCGTCCAATAAGAACGCTCTTCTTTACAAAATTTAATATACAAGTCCACTAATATTGCGTATCTTTATATATGTTACAAAAGAAATGCTCTCCGTGATCAGTTTCATAAATTCAACTCCACAGACTAATTAAAGAAACACAAATTAATTGAAGAAAATAAATGTTCTCCGTGTGATCAGTTACAACCATCGCTTGCGCTCTTCCAAAGAAAAATTTACAAACTAAGACTAAAATTCTATCGTTAAAATGCAAATTGAAAAGGAAAAAAAAAAATCGAAATTTCAAGAAAGGAAAATCTACACATTGAAACAGCAAAAACGAAATAGAAAATTAATAATAGTTATAGTGAAAAATGATGTATGGGCTACAAGCAATGCGAGTTGACCTGTGATTCAGCTTCAGTTTCCGCGACTTCCTCGGCAACTTCCATTTACAATGTTAAGCTTCCGGTTCGGGGTTCGATTTTCACAGCTGCAAGAAGTTTGAGCTATAAAAGCTTAAATTCAACAAAGGAGTATAAGCTACAAGTCTCTCAACATTTTAAACCTGCCTAGCTTTTAATTGTATCTGATGTAAATGCAAGTTTACACACTTCCCAACAACTTTGCTGTGGATTTATATCGTCGTTCTTAATTTTCGTACCAGAACTAATGCGCTTATTCAAGTTCAATAGAGCGAAAGATGATACACGGATTCATTTTACGATTAAATTACTTAAATGGCAATTTCTTATTTACTTAAATGAACGAAATGGTGTACATCGATCTCCATGGTGTGTAGATCATAAAAATATATATGTAGATTTTTACCGAGTGAAAAAACTTATCATAATGGTGGGAACCGTTATTATGCTAATGCAAACTGGTTTTTCACTATTTATCACGTTAATGTAAATTGATTTTTTATTGTTATGTATCTAAAATATGTTAGCATAACTTTTAAAATTTATTAAATTTCTCCAGGACACGTTATATCAAACTCTTTGTGAACAAATATTTATTCAAACAAACACTTTGTGTGCTAAATGAAACAACATTTTAATAGAAATATAATAATCACTTCCAAAATTTCATTAACTTGGAACAAACTATTTTTGTAATATCCAAACAAGGTTTTTGACTAATTTTGAGGAAATCTAAGCCACTCATAATTTTTCCATAAAATACCATTCATGTAACATAAAATTGTCATGTAAAACATAACCAATAGAATGCATGCAATTCAATAACATAATGAGCATAAATAATCTCACTTTTCATTATAATAAATCACTAAAAGAGTGTACATGATGATACCACTGGTATAGTTGAGATAACACAATGAGCATAAACAATCTCACTTTTCATTCTAATAAATCATTGAAAGAGTGTACATGATGATACAACTGGAATAGCTGAGATAGATAATTTGGTCTCCAAAACTGGTATGCTCCAATGCTGAAACCAACCCTCCAAAACTGAATTGCCACTATTGAGATCCCATGTGAATTCTGGATGAATTCACAAAGGGGAGATGGGTGCTCGCCCAATCTCTCTAAATGGTTTTTTGCCCTGGTGTTGACAATGAAGTAGAGAATCAGGTTTTCAACCTTTCATACTAAAGAAATATCAAATCCAATATGTCCTCTAATGGGCTCCTCATTTTTATAGATGTGATAGACCCCTCTAAAAGCTCCTATTTTATTATTATTTTAATCATTGAGCACATTTCCCCTTTTTTATTTTAATTAAAATACCTTTTTAAAGAGGGAAAATTGTAAATTAGCCACCATGTCTCATCAGGCCATTGAAACTCACTTCTAACCATCCCATCCTATAGACATTCTCGTTTTGGTTCCAAAGAATTATTACACTAAGGTGTTATGTTAAGTATTCCTCTCCAAACGCCACCTTAAGTGTGATTAGTTAAGTCAAACCCATTAATAACTCTGTTTTTTAAAAGTTGCCAAAATGCAACGGAGCGATAGGAAAATTGTGTGGATGATGGAATATATCAAGCCAATGCCATCGGACCTCATAAAAAATCCATGAAATATCTCCAAAAGCCCATGGGCCCGTTGATGACGTAAACTTGCACTTGTGACCCATCTACCTCCAACCCTAAAAGTCCATCCTAACCATGCCATAAGGAACACTAGAAAAAAGGAATATCAAAAATCCTCCCACCCCAAGATTACTTGCCCTCAAGCAATCCAAGCTTGTGGACCAGTTTGGTGGCCCAATGTAACTGAGACCCAATGCCCAGATCCCATGCAAACCTCTAGGTGATGGTATGCCTCTATGTTAACCCATCATGAAGGGACCCCTCAATGCCCGAATCCCAGACCAATCTCTGACTAGACCTGTCATCAACCAATCCTCCTAGATCCCAATGCCACCAAGAACAAGTATCAATGCTCCATGGCTCATGTTGTGCTATAACTCCAACCATCAGTGTTACTCCATCCATCGTGTACCAACTCATTACCTCTCTCCAATCCAACCCTTGGCATAGACCAAGGTCAATCTCACCATGTTGATGTTGTGTTGAAATACTGATGAGTGGTCAGGCTACATCTTGCTTCCAACTGGAGCATGTAGTATCCCTCACAACTAAGAGCTCCTGCAGTATAATGCTCCTGACTAAAAATGATACTCCAACAATAGGGTACCAACTCATGTTCTCTCGCCAATCCATCCTGTGGGAGGGATCAGAGGCATGGGCACTTGTATCTAAGATAAGTCTTCTATGTTGCACCATGCCAAACTCATGCAACTCTATATGGTCAATCAACAATATCCATCGAGAAAACCGTACCTCTCTCCCGGTAATGGGTACAAATGACCAAATTGTGTTGTATGCTCTGTATATGTACTCCTGGAGAGGGACGTTGCTTAGAAACATTGCACCTTTTTCCAGCTATAATTGCATCTACCTGCACGTCGTTAATGGGTAGACCCAAGGATGGATGCACCACTACCTCCAAAAGAGTCTCCCTCATCTGAACGGAAATTCCATGCTCCAATGGCCCACCCGTCACTTGCAAAATTGTCATGTCAAGTCCCAACACCTCCTGATGACTAGTATATGCAAATATTGCCTCCTTGATGGTTGCTAGCACATCTTCCTTCTCCTGTCCAATGGTTGGCCCCAAGGGTGTTTGGTCATTCTCCATCATGGGCTCAACCTGAGCCACTAGTTGATTATCCAAAAATGGCCCATCATGTACACGGTGTATATCATCTGAGTCATGCTCCTCTATGTGCTCTCTATGTTGAAACATCAATCACTCATTTGCTCCCTAATCTCCTTCCCTCATGGTAACAATCAATACTCCTCTACCACACATGGATGCATATTTGGCTTACTGTCATCAACTCCACATGATTGCTCATGCTCCTTAAAGGCATCCCCATAACATCCCATGGACTCAACTAAAAAAAGAACCCTCAACCAGAAAGTCGAAAGGAACCTCCTCCTGATCTACCTCTGCCATCTCCTCTGTGTCAATCTTGCATGAGTGGCCAAGGCCCCAAGGTTCTTTGCAGGTGAAGCAAAGACCCTTCCGACTTAACTCATTCTTGCTACATGGTCCACCAATCCTGAGTAGCTCCTCCCTGGTCTACATTGTTTCCAGAACAGTATAATATTATGCTCAACCAACCTTTCGGCTAGCTCATAAGTAGCAGGCGAGACCATCTGTTCCTTTCTCAAAATGGCCAATAACTTAGACTGCAACTTCTTGCAGATGACATCATGGTCTCCCACAACTGAAGACAAGATGGACTGCATGTGCGCTTTGACCGTGTCTAGATGATGTTCCTTAATGCTGAAAAAGTAATGGAACATTTGAAAAATCAAGTTATCACACTCTAGATCAAACATGATGTCATAGGTTCAGAGCTTGGACATATCTTCTAAAATCTGGAGCTTTTTTCCAAAGGTAAGACCCACGGTGTTATCCAAGTCCTGAAATGTCTCTACTATCAAGGTGAAAACTCTCCTCATAACATCATCATTATAAGGAGGTATAGGTGTGCTCAACCTCATAATGTTACTAAGACATTATGCAACTGTGCAACTGGAAGTATAACCCCTTCACAAGGTTCCTCCAAGAACTTGTGTTGTATAAGAGTAAGCATGGCTAGTTTTAGAGACCAAATTAGTTTATTTCCCTCAAATTGGTTCACTTTGAAAAGGAATGCATCCAGTTCATCTAGTTTGAAAAATACTTTCCATGTGACTCTCATGTTTTTTAAATTTGTCCCAAGAGAAAAAAACCTTGTGTCCTCTTTCCTGCCCCTCCTACACATCTCTTGGCTATTCTTTTGGAAGAATGGCATAGACCCCCTTTCAAAAGGGCCTGTTGATTTCCATTATTAGTTTATTAAGGGGGTTTAGAAAGGTCTCGTCCATGTTTAGTATGGCAAGTTCATCAAGATGTTTTCACTGACACTCTTCTGACACAACATAATTGTGTAATGAGGACGGATAATCATGGCAGCTCAAGACTCAAGACTGGTCAAATCTCACTAATTATATGACCAATGCAAATATCCATCGGTAAAAAAATTGTCCTCTTCTCCAACCTAGCAACGGACAACATTGCAAAGCCCCCTCAAATTTCAAAATATTTTCTGAGTTTGTTGTATTTCTCAATGAAATTTTTTAGCAAACAACTTGTTGATTGTAAAATTCTCTTCTCTTCAGAGTTCAAGATTTCAACAATTTTTAGGTTTGGGATATGTTTATGGTAAACCCACAGTGAACTCTATATGAAATAACTAGCTTCAAATAACAACTGCTATTTTAATTCGAATTTCATGACAAAGATATCATGTTGATTCATATAGGATAACAACTATCAATAATTAAGAGAAATACATAGCAAAAGTTATAACTTGAGAGAAATACATAGCAGAAGTTATAACTTGGCTCTTGGTATACTTTCGCTGCTAATAAATAGGGAAATACTGGGTCATAAATATTTGTGGAAAAAACTTGTTATCATTTAATAAGTTTCAGACTAACTAAGTGAATCCATCATCATGGTTGTAATCTGCATTTTGAGAAGAGAGAGCATGAATGCTTGGAGCAATTAATAGTTAATAGTTGATATAGGTATTTAGTGCTTGAGATTTTCATCTTTTCAAATTTTAGTGCAATGTTCATTCTGTCTCTACCATGGTGGGACTGAATAGTGTTAAAAGATGACTCCATAAAGGTTGGTTGAATTTCAAAAATATTTGTGGGAAAAAAGTGTTATCATTTAATAACCAACATTTTGGACTAACTAAGTGAGTCTATCAGCAAGGCTGCAATCTACATTTTGAGGAGAGAGAGTGAATGCTTCGAGCCATTAATAGTTTATAGTTGGTATTTAGCTGCTTCAATCTGTGGAGTAGGGGCATACTCTGCTCAGATATTGCAGAGAAAAATAGCCATGCCGCAAATTGTACCATAACATTGTTGTACGTTGTCCACACAATCTCTAAAAGATACAGTACTTGCAACCTACTCCAGACGGTGTCGTTTAGTGGATTTAGAGTCTCCCCCTTCCTTCACAATTGTACAGGCTATACAAGCCTTTTAACTCCTAAAATTTCCACAGCTTGTTCATTAAATGAAGTTCAGGTCTGTGGATGGTTTTTGGCCCCTAGTGAGGGAAGAGATATGCTTTTGTACGCTGCCCTTCAGCTTGTGGCAAGAGACTCAATGCGTGCTTATCTAGTGGCTTTTTGAGTGGGAGAGCCTCAGCTATCCCAACACCCAAGCTTGTCCGGCTCCAAGAAGGTTACCACCGCTCTAATATGGTAGAGATGTCTGTCCCTTCACGCCAAAAATGTGATTAACACAAGTATAAGCGGCCAGCAGCCTGCCAAACAAGAATTTTGACCCCCTTTTATAAACAGTGGTTCGATTCCTTCAACTAATGGAAGCATATTCGAACCACCAAGAACAACTTTCCACGAATTTCTAACCAATGCAATTCAATAACACAATGAGTAGAAATAATCTCAACTTTCATTATAATAAATAATTGAAAAAGTGTACATGATGATATCTCTCAACTTTCATTATAATAAATAATTGAAAAAGTGTACATGATGATACAGCTAGAATAGCTTAGATAGATAATCTAGTCTCCAAAACTGATCTCCTCCAATGCTTAAATCGGCCCTCCAAAACTGAATTGAACTGCCATTGTGAGATTATCCTGTGAATTCTAGATGAATCCACCAAGGGGAGATGATCTCTCTAAATCACTCAAGGGTTTCCATTTTGGGGCTACCAATGAAGTAGAGAATCGGGCTCTCAACCTCTCATACTAAAGAAATATCAAATCCAAGATTTCCTCTAATGGCCTCCTCCTCCTTTTTAATTGATCTGGTGGACCCCTCTAAAGTTCCTATTTTATTATTATATATTCCCCATTTTTTTAATTAAAATATTTTTTTAATGAGGGAAAATGGTAAATTAGCCACCGTGCCTCTTCAGGTCACTGAAACTCACTTCTAACCATCCCATCCTATAGATATTCTCTTTCTAGTTCCAACGAGCTATTACACAAAGGTGTTCTGTCAAGTATTCCTCCCAAAATGCCACCTTAAGTGTAATTAATTGAGTCAGGCCCACTAATAGCTCTGATTTTTAAAATTTGTCAAAATGCAACAGAATGAAAGGAAAACTATGCATATGATGCAATATACCAAGCGAATGGCATCAGAACTCATAAAAACCCCATGAAATGTCTCCAAAATCCCGTGGGCCTGCTGATAGCGTAAACTTGCACCTGTGACCCATTTGCCTCCAACCCTGAAAGTCCATCCTAACCATGCCATAAAGAACACCAGAAAAAGGAACATCACAGTTTTAGATGCCAAATAATAGTTTGAGAACCTGAAACACAGCTCTGAAAAGTAGTTGGACTAATTCGGCCTTCAAGATATCGACCCCCAAAAAAAGAACTTTATCCCCCACGAACAAACTCAGCCTGTCAAATGAACTTGGCTCAACAAAAAAGAATAAACTCAACTCAACGTTCTCGATCTCAGAAATTCATTCAACCCATGAAGTAAATAAATAACAAATCAGCCCCTCTAGAAGATAAATTTTGACCTCGTCTTCAAGAAGGCAATTCGGCCCAGTAGAATAACTCAGTGCAACAAATAATCACAACTTTGGAAATGTACTTGGCCTCCAATAACATCTATCTCCACCAAGACGAATTCGACCTCCAAAGCAACTTGTCCCCTCTACAATCAGTAAACTCGAACTCTGATAATTAAACTTAGCTTTGATAAATAATAACGAAAAATGGGACAATAATATGACCTCAACAATAATTCGGCCTCCAAAGGAAAATGATAAACTCGACCTTCCTACACAAATGACCTCGACCCTCTAAAGAATAATTACAAGTGGAACTCGGCCCAAAAGCGAAAATTGTCTTCAACAATTCATCCCTTTGAAGCTGCTCCAAATCACCTAAAAATGTAAACACAAATGGAATATCTAGTCTCTCCACAAGCCAACTATGTTGGCACTCTAGATCCATCGAAATTAGCTAAGCCAACTAGGGTGGCACTTGAATTCCACTTAAATGAGCTAAAGAGTTTTTCCTGAACCAATTCTCACTTGAGCCAAACCAATTCTCCAGAAATGGTAACAAAATAGAATGTTTGATAAGTGACCCATCTCTCTGTTTTTAAGATTTGTTGGATCTTTCTTCATATTTCTAAAAGCACCTTATTATTTTTATTTTTAATTGATAAAGTCACTAAGTGAGTTTTCTTATTTTCTCCAAGTGACTTTTGCCCCCTTTTTTCCTTTTCTCCAATTAAACACTTTTTCATCTTTTATTTAATAAATTTACTTTTCATTTAGTAATTAAAGCCACTTTTAACTCTAGAAAATGCTCAATTCACTACCATGATCACATCCACCCCTAAAAGCTCCTTTCCATCATCTCGCCTTATAGATCTTTCTGTCCTAATTCCAACGAGCTATTGCGCTAAGGTGTTCCTCCAAATAATCAACTCTAAATAGCACCTTAAGCATAAATAATTAAAATATGTCTGATAATAACCCTGTTTTATGGGAATTGTTGGAATACAATGGAACCAAGATCGAACTATGCATAATTGGTCCTAATGATAAAATATGGCAAGTGACCCCAGTCGGCTACATCAAAAATTATTTTATGCGATGTTGATCGACTTGTTGTTTCATTCGATTCTGCCCAAAGTGAGGTTATTCTTTAAGATTTGGAGAACTTGTTGTTGATGCTCAATGTGATCTTCCACTGCTTGAACCTTAGAATTTTCTCTTAAAGATGATGTGATGGACGATGTATGATATCCATAAAGTGTGATAAATGGGGTCGTTTTTGTTGTAGTATGGAAGAAATTGTTATACCACCATTCAGCCAAAAGTAACCACTTGACACATTGTGTTTGTTTATCAGATACAAAGAAATGAAGATATCCTTCCAAACATTTTTTCAATATCTCAGTTTTCCCATCAGATTGAGGATGATAAGATGAGCTATGAAATACTTGAGTACCAAGACTAGAAAATAATTTCATCTAAAAGTTTCCATTGAAAATGGGATCTCAATCACTTACAATAATCTTTGGGTTTCCATGTAGCTTTTGAATTGTTTCCATAAATGCAGTAGCAATTGTACCAACTTTAAAAGGATGAGATAATACACAAAAGTGTGCATACTTAGTAAGTCTATCAACTACCATCATGATGACACTCTTTCCTTTTAGACTTGGGTAAACCTGTGATAAAATCCACTGAGACCTCCTCCCAATTCTACCTTGGAATAGCTAAATGTTGTAATGGATCCAGAGTCTTAATTGTCTTAACTTTATTTTGTTGGCAAACCAAACATTCCACCACAAACTTCTGAATATCAGATTTAAGGCCATCCCAAAAAAATTCCATCTTGACCCTGTGGTAAGTTTTTAAAAATCCTAAGTTCCATCCTAAGGGAGAGGTGTACAATTCCAAAAGAATCTTTTGTTTGAGTTGGGAATTCTTACAAATATATAAGCGATCTTTGTACCATAATGAATTATTTTTCGAGATAAATGTATCATATGTACAAGGATTTTGCTACAACTTTTGAATGAGTGTTCACATATCTTCATCATTCTCTCATTCATCCCTTGCTTCAATTATCCAATCATGTTGGATAATATAAATGGCACATAGCAATGCTTCTGTATCCTCATTCTTTCTTGAGAGTGCATTTGCAACAACATTTTGCTTCTTTATTTCGTAGATGATTTCTGTTGGGTCTCTATAATACTAGTGATTACTCCATTACTATTGTAGTTGTAACCCTTATTAATATTGTTGTGCCCCTATTGTCCCCATATTGTTATTATTGTGCCCCATAGAATCTCTCTATTGTTATTTTTGTGGCTTTATATTATTATTGTTAGGTCGGCTGGGTTTATTGTGACTCCTTAGACTCCTATATATAAGAAGGAGGTTTTATCATTTAATCATCAAGACTGTTCATTTATGTAATTAAAGAGTTGCCCCCTTGAAGAGGCTGAATTCTAAGGTGTTGATCTATCTTTTCTATCTTTTCTTGAGTTGGTTTCATAACATTTGGTATCAGAGCTTTCGATTCTAGGGTTTCGCTGTTCCAAACAGGTCATCGTGGCATTCTCGCTATAACTTTTTTTTCTGCGACATTTCAGAAGTCGAAAAAAAAACCCATTTGAGAAGACATCGAGCTAAATCTCGGGTCCGAATTTTAGAGATTTTTGTGCTATATTTGTGAAGATATGATCTGAGGAAGTTGGTTCTTTTGCAGAATCATGAATTACATTCAAAACAGGTGACCTGGGGAAATCATCATAACTTTCTCTCTAAGCTTTATATTGAAATTTCGTAAGAAGGTACAGAAAGAGGATAGACTGTAGTTTCTTGTATATATTTTTCAGGGCCAAAGGTCAAAACAGGGACACTTGGCACGTCGTACAAGTTCGCTCTACTGAATTAGTCTATAATTAGGTCACTGTGGGAGATTTGGCATAACTATTCATTGGAGAATCCAATTGGGGTCAGACTAGTGGCACTGGAAAGAGGAGACAGAGGGCTAACGCAGGTCACAATTTCAGAACTGGATGATCCTAAATTACAGAGATACATCAGAGGCAATATCGAGCTCCTACAAAGTGAAAAAAGGTGTGTATATTTTTTTAAATGTTTGCTTAAGCCTGGTTTGAAAAATTATTTTGAAGGAATTCAAAGGGCATAGTGAAGCATTATTATCATTAATTGATGCCCTGAAGATAGAAAATGAAACACCTAGTAGGTGACGTGAAAGCTCTAGCGTGACTCGTGAATAAGAGGAAGAAATGCAACATGATATATCAAAATTACGAGACGAAGTGCAACAAGTGTCACTTGGACAAAAAGGTGTAGAAGCTAACATGAATGACGTGGAAGCTAAGATGGATGATATGAAGGTAGATTTGAAGACAGACATGGAAGAATTTAAGATAAATATGAATAAGTTGCTACAAGAAAGGGTCACTATGGGTGAAAGAGTCGTAAAGGAAACTCATGATGAGAACAAAAGAAATGTTAATCATGATTCCATAAACTCTAATGTTGGATCGAAGACCCACCATATTCCAAAAATCGATATGAGGAAGTTTGATGGCAAGGATCCCGCAACATGGATATTACAGATGGAGCAATTTTTCGATCTCAATAATGTGCAAAACACACCAAAGGTACGTATGACAACTTTATATTTGGAACCAAATTAGTTTTTATGGTATCAATAGCTTTGCTCTCATAAACAATTTATCACTTGGGCAATTTTTACGGAAGAATTGATGGCACATTATGAGGATACAAAAAGCAACACTTTTTTTAGCAATTGATTAAGTTCTCAAACAAAAGGGTTCAATAATGGAGCACATTGAGGAGTTCAAAAATTGAACATAAGGGTAAAAAATATTCCAGAGGAGCATAGGATTGATGTGTTCATAGGGACTTTAAAGGATAATATCCAACATGATGTTCACCTTTGGGAACCTGATTCATTAGAGAAGGCATTCGAGTTAGCAAGAAAAATGGAAAGCAAAATTATGGCAACCAAGAAGCATACCACTCACAACTATAAAGATGGAAGTGTTGTCCCTAGTCTTCCACAACCTATAAGGTTGACACCACAACAATTGGAAGAAAAAAGAGCAAAAGGCTTTGTTACAGTTGTGATAGCAAATACACTAAAGGTCATAAGTGTGCTGAGAAGAAATTATTCTACATAGATTGTGAAGAGGAAGAAGAAAAGGAGCAAGAAATGTTAAAAGAAGAGGATATACTCCTCCAGGAACAAATCCTAGATGAAGAACAAATGAATCCAACCATATCTTGTAATGCATTGGCGGGAATTACCACTCCTCAAACCATCAAGATAGAAGGACAAATCAAGAAGAAAAAGGTAATAGTGTTGATTGATTAAAGAAGTACTCACAATTTTATTCATTGTAAGGTAGCAAAAGAATTGAATTGCTTCTTATATCCAGCAACAGAGTGTCAAGTGATGGTTGCAAATGTAGGAACAATAAATTGCTCTGGAAAGTGCCATAATATCAAGCTATCTATGGGAGAATATGTATTGACCAGCCCAATGCTCTCCATTCCAATGGGAGGTGCTGATGTTGTATTAGGAGTCCAATGGCTACAATCCTTGGGTACAATAGCTTTTAATTTTCAAGAAATTTTCATGAAATTTTCTATGGAAGGAAAGGAAGTTGTATTAAGAGGTATTGCAGGGAAACTGGGAAAGATAATCAACTCTAATTGTATGACAAAGCTTCTAAAAAAGGAACGAAAATGTGTAATTGCACAATTATGTTCGCTAGATGTTTCCACATTGGAATCATCTATTTCTCCAGATCTCCAAATAGTCTTAGACAATCATTCCAAGGTATTTGAGACTCCCAAAGGTCTCCCACCTATTCGTGATCATGATCATGCTATTCATCTGATTCCAGGAAGTGTTCCTCCAAACATCAGGCCGTACAGATTTCCCTATGCCCAAAAAAGAGGAAAGTACGTTATGGTTCAGAAATGCTAAGCTTATGAATCAATCCAGTCAAAGTTCTTTCTCTACTCCAGTAGTATTGGTGCACAAGAAGGATGGATCATGGTGCATGTGTCCGAATTATAGGGAGCTCAACAAACTCACTATTAAAGATAAGTTTCCCATTCCTATCATTGATGAATTACTGGATGAATTGCATGATCAATTTACTTCACCAAGTTGGATCTTCATTCAGGATATCATCAAATCAGAAT